>MJUU01068679.1:201413-214626 GCA_002080025.1 Modiolus philippinarum | reverse complement strand
GCAAGGAGGCGGGGGCAGCCGTGTCCCATGGACACATTCTTCCATTTTTTCCTATTTTTACGGACTTTGGAACTTAGTCATTTTTTTCCACATTTTCAACAAAGGGTACTAGTCATTTTTTTCTACATTTTCAACAAAGGGTACCTATTTTGTGAAATCAACTCCTCCTACAGTTTTCAACCTACATTTTTGAAACTTCACAAACTGTTTTTATATATATTGTAGATGTGCACCTTCCTTTTTGGAATTAGGCCACACCAAATTAATTAGTAGTTCTTTGGAAATCCCGCTCCTGAATTAGCAAAATCAAAATTTAAAAATAAAAATTATTTTCCCGCACCTAATTTTCCAAAATCAAAATAATAAAATAAAAATAAAAATCCCGCACGTTGAAATCAACAAAAAGTTTTCACGAATTTGATTCGGAAATTATAAAAATCGAATCTGTGTCATTTATGCGCTTCATATATAAGGGAAAATGCATTGTATTTAAGCGTTATTCAGATTCAGATGACATGGCCGCAAGAAAATGATGTGGGAACAAAGTAAAAACAGTCAACTGCCTTTTATGAATAGTCGTGAGGCGTCAAACTTGAATTATTCAAGCCGTCCTGTCTAATTCTCTCCGCAAATACTTGAGTGGTATTTAAAATCTTGTAACGGCTTGGTTACGTTTTGACATTTCCATTGTTTTCAACATTCTTTGAATTTCGTGTTTTGCACCTACATTGTATTACAATTTTTTTGTGTATGACTTGCTTAAATAAATATCAGTGTGTACAGATTATTCCTAAACATAAGCCTTCGTTTGTTGTGCAACCTTTAATATTTGGACATTGATAAACACAACAGACAAAAGTTGTTGTAGGACTAGTGGTGTGAGGTTCCTCACTGTGTTGAAGACTGTACGGTGACCCCTAGATGCTTTGTTTTGGGTCGTTTTAACCTGGATGTGGGATGTTGTCTCCTTGACATTTAACCCATTTCCTTTCTTTTTCATAGTGTACAGAATTCAGTGTTAATTTTACAATCTGATGTAAAGATTATTACAGAGTTTTAAAACAATGAACAAACAAACAGCCAAATGTGGGAAAGCCTAGTAAGATGAACTTAACTGGTTAACTCTTCTTGTCTGTTCAATAAGTGAAACAGTATCAATATGAATTTGGGATGAGTCGTATTCACTAGAACAAGCCATGAATCTAATTTTAAAATTGCATACTCATGATGACATCAGTCATGTCAGTATATACTACTGACAAAAAAAGCTTTTTAAATTTACCTAAATAATTTTACTTACTACATAAGACAAAACTTTCTTGCATGCATCTTAATCATTGTTGTTCTTTGTATGGAGGTTATACATTTAGGTTTTTGAAACATAAATAGTGGAATATTTCTAAGACATCATAAGAATTATCAAGTTCTAGCACCTGTTTAAGATAATCACTGCCAGATATTGACCAACTCTGCAAGCTATTATCATTTTTGAATCTGCTTGTCTTTTTTTGCACAAGTTTCTAGTTAAGTACATCTTAAATGATCTCTAGTGATTATTTACATGAAATCTACACAATTCTTTGGTAGACTAGTTAGTGATCAATATGCATACTGAAAAGTGTAGTGCTGAACAACATATACATGTAGTTGTGGCTATAGATATCATGTAACAGAAGGTCAGAATGTGAAAAAGTTGTTGTTGATTTATCACAAATGCCCTTTTAAGTCTGGAGGTTGAATGTAAGCTGTTATGCAGGTTCAAATACGCATATTTGAAACATTATTGAAACACCGGACAAGAAAAAATTTTTAAAAAAATTTCGCTCGCTCTTAAATTCAAGAATATTTGAGGCGAAAAATTTAGAATTAAAAAAAAAAATTTCGCTCGCTCGCTCCAATTTTTTTGGCCAAAATCTCGAAGAACTACTAATTAATTTGGTGTGGCCTTATTTTGAAAATTTTTTCCTATTTTTACGGACTTTGGAACTTAGTCATTTTTTTTCCACATTTTCAACAAAGGGTACCCATTTTGTTAAATCAACTCCTCCTACAGTTTTCAACCTACATTTTTGAAACTTCACAAACTGTTTTTATATATATTGTAGATGTGCACCTCCCTTTTTGGAATTATTTTGAAAATTTTTTCCTATTTTTACAAACTTTGGAACTTAGTCATTTTTTATTGACATTTTCAACAAAGGGTATCTATATTGTGAAATCAACTCCTCCTACAGTTTTCAACCTACATTTTTGAAATCTCACAAAATGTTTCTATTTATATTGTAGATGTGCACCACATTTTTTTTAATTATTTTGAAATTTTTTTCCTATTTTACAGACTTTGGAACTTAGTCATTTTTTATCACATTTTCAACAAAGGGTACCTAGTTTGTGAAATCAACTCCTCCTACAGTTTTCATCTCTGACCTTTGAAACTTCACAGATTGTTTCTATATATTTTGAAAATGTGCACCTGACTTGATAGTATTTCCAATATCTTTCCTATTTTTCCTGGCCTTTTAACTTACTGGTAGTCATTTTTATCAATATTTTCAACATATTCTATACTCAGAGCAATTAGGGAACCTATAAAACAACACTTTATAGCTAGAAACACCAAAACGCAACCTGGCCATTTGAGTCTTTGACCCCTTTTTTTCTTTGGATTCCTCTTGATCTAAGCTTTCAGTAGTATGTCAACGGATTTTGTGTAGGTCTTACTGTTTCCGAGCTACAAGGAGTCAAAGGGGCCAAAAATGCAATTTTTCTAAATATGTCAAATCTTTATTTTTCATCGGATTTCGATGGGATTTTTTTCTTTGGATTCCTCTTGATCTAAGCTTTCAGGTGTATGTCAACGAATTTTTTGTATGTCTTACCGTTTCCGAGCTACAAGGGGTCAAAGCGACCAAAAAGACAATTTTTCTAAATATGTCAAATCTTTATTTTTCATTTGATTTCGATGGGATTTTTTTCTTTGGATTCCTCTTGATCTAAGCTTTCAGTAGTATGTCCAGGGATTTTGTGTAGCTCTTACAGTTTCCGAGCTACAAGGGGACTAAGGGGCCAAAATTGCAATTTTTCTAAATATGTCAAATCTTTATTTTTCATCAGATTCCGATGGATTTTTTTTCTATGAATTTCTATGGATGTAAAGTTTTAGTTGATAGTACATATTTTGCATAGCTCTTATGGTTTTTTATCAGGGTTGATTTTTCTCTATTTTGTTTCTAGCTAATAACTGTGTCTAGCTTCTTTTTGTGTCCATCTAATTATTGTGTCAAGCTCTTTACTGTGTCCACATTCACTTTAAACTACTTTTGTTGAAATTTAAGTGGTCCTCATGCTGCGCTCGGCGTAGCCCTTTATTTATTCATTTAATTTTGCAATTACTCCTAAGGTGTAGTAGATCCTGTTTTGTAAAAAAATAATGTGATTTAAATGACTCACTGGTATTTGTCTTCATCACAAATATTTTGAAAAACGTATACAACTAACAATAACAGTTGACCATTCAAAAGAAAAGGGCAATTAACTATAAGTAGATGCAAAATCAAGGTCAATCTTTTGGACTTTCTTGTATGTATTTTTGGATTTTCTCTTATGATATGTGAAGTTTAAACTGGTTCTGACAGGTTTTATAAATTTTCTTTTTAAATTCAACAGCACCATGCTGTTTCCTGCCAAAGCTACTTGGAATGCCATTGTCTGTGTTTATCATTCATCATTAGAGAAAAGGTTACACCACTTTTTCCGATTATGACCATATTTAATCCACTGTCGATAGTTTTAAATTAAAAAAATTCTAAAAAGCTCAACAAGCCTCATCAGATTGAACTATCGCTAGTGGATAAAATAGGGTAATGAACAGGATCTTGTAATGTAATTTATATTTAATGAATCTTCAACCAACTTTACTTTGTAAGGATTTGCATAGCAGAAAAGAATTTCAGTCTTGTATTATCAAAATGATTAAAGTTAATTATATTGAAGAATGTTGTCATGGTAATTAATGTTAGGGACCTGACAAAGAAAAAAAGGGGTGGGTATTCTCCATTAGCTCCATAAAGCTTCAGTTTGATTCAGTGGGATAAGTATTATGTTTGGACTAGGTCAATAGTACTCATGGTTTGATTTTTATCTGTTCCTATTTGTCCATCCTGCAATTAAAACTGGTAGTGAGACAAAGGGAAAGCATTTTTGTTAGGGGCAGCAGTGTCAACAATTAGAATTTATTTGGATTTGTGAGGCTTCTGGTGTAATAGCTGCATAATGTTTAATGTGCATCAGTATGGGAACAAATCAAATCCACATTTAGCTAATGGCCCTAACCTGTCAGTTAATTATGAATGTTGACATGAAATTTTTAGCAAGTAGTTATAATTATACCCCCGCAAACGAAGTTTAGGGGGTATATAGGAATCACCCTGTCTGTATGTCCGTCCGTCTGTCTGTCTGTCTTTCTGTCTGTCCATCTGTTCACACTTTTTGTAAGCACAACTCCTCTTAAACCACTGGAATGATATCGATGAAACTTAATACAAAGGAAGGACACTATATGGAGATGTGCATAAAGAAATATAATTATTGTCCGAAACCAGGCAGGGGAGATAATTTGACTTTGACTTTTCATTGATTCCATCTGCACAGATAACCTTGTAAGTGCAACTCCTCTTAAACCACTTCAAGGATTTTAATGAAATTTTATACAAAGGAAGGACATTATATGGAGATGTGCATAAAGAAATATGATTATTGTTTGAAACCTGGAAGGGGAGATAATTCAACATTGACTTTTCATTGATTCCATTTGCACAAATAACCTTTTAAGCGCAACTCTTCTTAAACCAAGTGAAGGATTTTAATTAAACTTTACACAAAGGAAGGACACTATGGAGATGTGCATAAAGGAATATAGTTATTGTCCTAAAACCAGGAAGGGGAGATAATTTGACTTTGACTTTTTATTGATTGAATCTGCACACTGATAACCTTGTAAGTGCAACTCTTCTTAAACCACTTGAATGATTTTAATGAAACTCTACACAAGGGAAGGGCACTATGTGGAGATGTGCATGAAATAATATAATTATTGTCCAAAACCAGAAAGGTGGGAAAATTTGATTTTTAGATTTTTATTGATTCTTTCATCAATGATTTTTTGGACTTAGACAATTTTCAAAAGAAATCATTTAAAGTGTACTTGGTAGATATTTTGAAATAAAGCTGTGGGAGAGAAACATGTTTTTCATTGTAATCCTTGGGAGAAGTTTATTCAAAGTGTCAGAGAGAAATTTCTGTAAATCTTATGATTTTTAGAAAAAAATGTCAGAGCCAAAGTGGTTTTTTGTCTGATTTCGACAGAAAAGTTATTTCTTGAGGATTATATCTTTGTGTCCATACTCATATTGTATCTGCACTTGTACTGTGTCTACACCCACCTAAAATTGCACTTACCATATATTGATTCAGGGTTCAATAAGGGGGGGTATATCTGGCTGCCATTCTGCGACAGCTCTTGTTAGTACAGCCTGTATGAGCATTGTATAGTTGTTAAATTTTGCTGGGTATTGATTTTTGGGCTATTCAAGTTTAACAAGGAAATATATTACTGTATGATTGAATATAAATGAATATAATGAGTTTAACTAAAAATCTGTGAATATCAAACCCCACAAATTAATCCAAGACTGAAAAGTGCAAAAATTTCTTATCGCGACTATAAAGCACTATACAGTATAGTTCTAGCCACTTGAATTTTGACATGCAGTTGAGTCCTAGTAAGTAAAAACAACCCCTCATCCTTATGATGGCCCTAACCCCTGAGTCATGTTTTACCCAAGCAGTTAGTACACCCTGTACCAGTAGTCCAATTTATTTTGGTCTTGCCTACTACAAAGGTAACAGAAAATAACTGTCATGTAATATGGCCTTTGACCTTGACCACAATTTAGCAGTCACATTACCAATTAAATAGATTAATTTGTCCATTATTGTTAGAGTAGGTCCATCAGAGTTAGAGAGACTTATATTAGGGTCTGTACTTGTTACTATATCAAAGTTGATCTTGAGTCTTGATGAGTGTATAATACATTGTATTACAACTGTATCATTGATTTCTTTCTCTTCCAGGAAATGGTTGGTGAATTTGAAGCAGATTTTTTTAATGTACATGGTCTGAATTTGGAATCAAAGAAAAGGTATACAGTGAAGTTCAAATTTTTATACTGTCAGTGGTTCTATAAATAAATGTATTGTGCAATCAACAGTATTTGCATGTGCATTTTTTGTTTCAATTTTGTAAAGTTAACCAGATATTCTTTATTATGATCATGTAAATTACAAACTGACCACCAGTAATAGTTTGTCAGCTGAGTTCAGAACATCATTGAATAAAGCTAGGATCCATATCCAAGAAATATTCTATTTCTGTTAGTAATGCCTGGGCTTTTCTTTTCAAAACCTTTTAATGTAACTTACCTTAAAAAGGCATGTATTATCCGCACATTTGTACTTTAGAAAGGATTTAGGGGTTTGTGGGTTCCGCTCAGTGTTCTCCCCATTTTGTGATAGAGTAGGGGCAATTTTCCGAGTGATGCGACGCGTCACGTAATATGATCTGTGTGAGAAAACCTCTGCAAAACCTGCCACTATCATGGCATGCATGGAAGGATATTGTTTGATATGTTTTTTTCATAGGCATCTTTTAACATGTTTAAGTGACAGTCTCAAGCATATTAACTCCAGTCATTTGTTCTTCTGTCATTTTTATTATTTTGATACATCTTTTTATCATGCTTATGTTATTGGAATGCAGAATTTTAACTAATTTTTCATTCCTTGTACATTTGACAAGTCTAGAGCAAACAAAGGAAACACCCTGCTTTGCATGGTGCAAATGCTAGAGGATATACAAATGTATGTAACGTATCAACTAAATGACCCTCCCCCTTTTTGTGTGCAATCAAAAACGAGTTTCTCCTACATTCTATTCTAAAGAAATGTCATATCTGTGGCTAAGACTCAATGGGAAAAGTTTTTCACTAATTTAAGCTCTCAAATTATTTAGTTTATTGAAGTTTTATTCCGTGTATACCGTCAATATAGACATTTTAAGAATCTCTGATTTTGTCGCTGGATGAAAACATCTCACATTTATTCATTAAGCTTAATGAGTGAGATGAAAAAGTAAACAGCACGACATGAATATTTTATTACCACGTGCAACGTCTAGGCAGAGAATTAAAGATTCATTTTCACTTCGTGTGCACTGGAAGATGCCATAGTGTTTACAAACTTAGACCACGTGATATTATTAAATGCAAAAGTTTTATGCCAGAACAACTACACACACTTTTTTTTAGCTTAACAGTAGTTATAATTATAATAAAATGTCACATAAATAGCAGAAACTTTATGCTTTAACTGTTTGTTTATGTGTATGCAACCTGAGCAAAAAATATGGCGTCACGTGAAAAAACTAAACCAGATGTGAAAAACATCAACCAGAAGGAAAGCTAAGGGGTGAAAATTATAGCGTAGGGGTAACGAGCAAAGCGTCGGGGTAGAGAATTATTGCGTAGGGGTACCCCGACGCTAAAAGGGCCTGGGGAGAACACTGGTGGATTATACAACCCTATTAGCCAAGTTACCTGAAGATCGATTGTTAATCCCTGTTCTTAACATTGTGGATCTAATTAAATATGTTGGTTTGAATTGCAAAGTGCCTTACAGTTAATAAAAGAATGGGTCTTTCCTCCAAAAAAATGCTATTTTGAAGTCAGAGCAGGAATATTTTTATTAGCCGCCATTACTGTCAACAAATCAACAAACCACATGATCGGTAACGTGTTGATTTTGGTGACAATGAGCTATTTATATTATATTGCCTCTGACAATATTTAACATGCTAAAGATGCAAAAAATATTGGATTAAATGTCTTATTATATCATTCCACAACAGTTTATAGGGAATGGAAGACTAAGAAACATCAAATTAAATGTAAAATAAACACGGATATGTTGGTGAGCACCGAACCCATTCCTATTTTTCCTTCGTACTTGAATTTCCTGATTGATGAAACAATGTTATTTTTCTTCAAATTTTGTCATGTTTGAGCATTTTATCATGAAATACTTTCAGAAAAGGCTTCAGATATAGTAAATATTAAAGACTCCTGCAGTTGATATTTAGTATGAAAATACCGATTTACAGGTACAAAATAACTACGATCATGCCGATCTCCACGTAGACTTTGTTGGTTTAGGTCCCAGCTTATTATACATACTTAAAGTTTTTTCACTCAATTTCAAGGTCAAAAAAGCCCTGCGGATTATACACAAATGAGGATAATACATGGCTTTTTAAGGTACCGGTAGTTCATGTGTTGTATTTAATAATAAGATATGCTTTAGGTAACTATAAATCAAGATGCTGAACATAAAAATTATATACTGTAAATGAAATTCTGTTTTCAATTGAATATTAAGTTTACCTCAAATACTTGAGTGCATTGGACTTGTTTCAGGAGGGAGCATTTATCACCAGAAGATATACAGAAGAATAAAGCTATTATGGAAAGTCTGAGTAAAGGAACATGGGATAATTGTGAGGTATGTTGTACAGCATAACAAAAATAAAGCTATGATGGAAAGTTTGAGTAAAGGAACATGGGATAATTGTGAGGTATGTTGTACAGCATGACAAAAATAAAGCTATTATGGAAAGTCTTAGTAAAGGAACATGGGATAATTGTGAGGTATGTTGTACAGCATGACAAAAATAAAGCTATTATGGAAAGTCTGAGTAAAGGAACATGGGATAATTGTGAGGTATGTTGTACAGCATAACAAAAATAAAGTATCATTGAAAAAATTTCTTACACTTATCAGGAACCATATGAACATAGTTGCCAACTTCTGACAATGAGAAAAAATGTCATGACATGAGCCAAAAAGTGTGTAAAAACATGTGACATACTTTCGGATTATTGTACAAAATTTATATGAAAAACAATTTACCACTAAAAACACCCATTGTATTCAACCTATGCCTGTTTTGCTGATTTTACAACATCTTGACTATATACATATTCAAAACAATTACAAATTGGTTGAATTTACATGACATTAAGGGAAAAAGTTAGCAAGGAGTTTCTCAGCCTAATGATCCCAGAGTTTCTCAGCCTAATGATCCCAGAGTTTCTCAGCCTAATGATCCCGGAGTTTCTCAGCCTAATGATCCAATCATTCAACGAATTTTCTGTAGCTGGCAGGGAGGAAATGGGCCTTGACCGATTCAGAGTCTAAGAATTTGTATACCTAACTAGATCATTTTCTGTAAAAGATCCAATATGTGTAAACTGCAAATTCCCTCGACTCCTTGATCACTTTCTTTGACTTTAATCCATTAAACCTGGACTTCCAACTTGTGCTTTGGTATCACTTTAAGTGATAAGTGTCTTATCAGGTACAAAAATATCATTCTCTCTTTGCACTCATGTCTTTAGTCAACGTAACCAACTAAGAAAGTGAAACTATTCAAAATCAATTGTTTGCCTGAATCAATATTTTGCAATTTACTGTACAGTGAGTTTAATCATGTAGCGTGTGTAATATGCACATATCATGTGAGTTGGCAACTACGTCTATGATATTTGATGAACTGTAGTCTTTGCACATTGCACACATGTATGTCATACATGTAGGAGATAATATTGTTAGACATTTTCACCAATTTCATGAAAATTTAGAGATTTCAGTTATCATCCATCTCTACTACATATAAGCACTTCAATATTGAATAAAACGCCATTGGATAAAAATAATACGAATGTATCCCTTCAAGCTGCTATGGTATTATTTTTCAGTTTGATAGAAGGCCTTCCTTAGAACCTCCTGCTAAACCTAAGTTAATGTGGGAGGACTATGTATCAGCAGTCCCAGGGAAACATGTATGTTTAGGTAGACCATATATATCTAAAGAAAGTCCAAAGTCTTTCAAAGCGACAGTGGCTGTTGTAAGTAAATTTTGAAATTTTGTTGTCTTCACACATTACAAGATTATTGTAAAAAAAATGTTGCAAATAGATAGGGGAGATATGGAATTCATGTCAGTGAGATACCTTACCATCCTTGACATTGTTGGTGACCACTTACATGTAAGACAAATACCTACAAATTACACATGAACCATCATTAAATTGTAAACTGTATATGTATTTTTACATTTTGCTATACAAACCTCAATTAAAACAAATGATCCTAAATAGTGTTTATTTACACACTGGGTTCAGTAATTATCAGGAAAATGAAAACTGATCAGTAATGATTTTTTTTTCCCTACTCAGAAATATCCTATTGAGAAGTATTTTTGTTCAAATCAGTTTTCAAATTATCTGATGAGTAGAACAGCAAATTCTATCTGGTGGACAAAGTAGTCATGCGTTTAGATCCATCTTTGCATCTTCTGTTGAACATAGGATCACTAAGCATATTGAAACTGTCAAACTGAGAAAAAAACAAACAACATGTAAAAGGGGGAAATGATCAACCAACAGAGGAGCACAAAGAAAAATTATGCAAGTTTTTATTATGTTCATTTTTTATGCCCCCAGATTGAGGATCGGGGGGCATATTGTTTTGTCCTGTCTGTTTGTCTGTCTGTCTGTGCATCTAGAACTTTAACCTTGGCTATAACTTTTGAACTATGTATGGTAGACTTTTCATACTTGGCATGTGTATAGGTCTAGTCAAGAGGAACATAAATATGCAAAAGAAATTAGGTCACATCAAAGGTCAAAGTCACAGAGGTTAAAAAGGGGTGAAATTGTTGTTTTCACATATTTGACTGTAGAATCCTTATTATATATACTATTGAGATGGGGTTTGTTTTATGTTATTGCTAATAGAATTGCGCAACTGTAGTATGTCGACAGATTTGAGGTAACATTTACTATTTTGAGAAACAAGAGGCCAAAAGGGGGACAAAAGGAAAAAAAAATGATTAAAACCAATTCAATAAACAAGAGGCCCAAAAGGGCTTCATTTGTTTCAGAATAAAGGGGCTGAATTAGGTGTTTTTGTTGTTATAAACAACTTTTGAACTATATAAGATAGACCTTGTTAATTCTTGGCAAGTGTATAGGTCTTGTCAACAGGAACATAAATATGCAAAAAAAAATTAGGCAAAAGGTCAAGGTCACAGAGGTCAAAAAGGGGTAAAATTGGGTATTTCCATATATTTACTGTAGAATCTGGGGCATATGTAGTGTTTCACAAACTCATCTTGTTCCTGCTAGAACATACATGTTTTGATATTGAAAAATGCTATTCCTTTTATAAATAAACCAAAATTTAAGACCTGTCCTGTACAATTGTAATTTATATTATTCATTTGTTTTCTTTTCACAGAGCAAGGATTTTCCAATGACAGTCCATGCGTAAGTTTATTAATATTTCAAATTCAAAAGATGATGGAAATGGATAAATTTACCATACATGTATTTTTCAGGATATAGATCAGTTCTTTAAATTAAAATCATAACTTTACAATTGTAAGTCCAATGAAAAAATATTGATTTGCATAGACTTATAGTCTCTAAGTATATTACTAGAAAGTTGTATTGTTATTAGATAAGACCATGGTACTAGAAAGTTAGAGGAGTACTTTAGTACTGGTTAATGCAGTGCATATGCAAGGAAGATACATTGTATATGATAATATGATTTTAAAAACTTCATTTGCTTGTTCAGAATGAAGAGGGAAATTTTAATGATCTTAGAGTCAATGGTCAAAATTTGAGGTTTACAAATTTCTTGTGTACAAACTCTCTAGCAATAACATCAACAAAACCTATCATATAATGTCATCATTTGTCAATACAGATAATGAAAATTATCTGGTTGAAGACAAAAAGAAAGTTTAGAATCTATTACATACACTAAGAAAGGCATGAAAATGAAAGTAGTCAAGGTTTATACTTTGCTTAATAATTAGAAGTTATATGTATTTATTTTGTTTATTAACAGCTTATTAGATGTGTTGGAAGTTGTTGCACCCTTTAAACAGTTCCAAAAACTACGGGATTTCATGACATCAAAATTACCAGAAGGATTCCCTGTTCAAATAGGTAAGAATGAGGTTAGCAAATTCTGTTGTAGTCTGCACTGTGTCTGTGATATAAAAGTTACAAAGATCCTAAGATTAAATATTCATGATAAGATATATGACAAGTGATGTTTTTTCGTCATATACAAATATAATTAAGTATCATTGGAACAAATAACAAAAATTTGTATCCTGAATTGGATGAAATAAAAACAATTCCTTAGTACAGTTTATGTGGCATGATCTTTTGTATTGTAAATAGATAAGACACATGCTGAAGAACTATTCAGTAAAAACAGAATTTTTAATTGGGTTGTATATCTTGATTTGTTTTTAGTGAAAGTTTTGCCACTTTGTCAACCCTTGCAATATTTGTCTGCTGCTTTTTCTTTCCTGACAAATTTATTTATGAGGAAATCCATGAACACCTTTCAAATGAACAGAATGATACCTAGTATGGGAATAAATACCCATTACAATAAAGGTTTCAGTAATTATAAAATATATTTCAGTCCTTAAATTCTGTTGAATTTATTGAAAATTTTACTGGGAAACCTGTATCACTGACAAACCCAAAAATCTGTCTAAACCAAGCACGATGTTAATTTCTGATTTTATATATGTTCTGATTTTGTTTAAAACACACCTGTCTAATATAATAAATTCTTCAGTCCCAAAGGGGGTTCTGAGTAGATAGGTTTCACTGAATAATGAATTTTTAGCCGAGTTGCAACAAAGTTGAACTCGGCTATTGGTTTGGTGTTGGGGGCGGGCGGGTGTGCGGTCGGGCAGGCGTCAAACATTGGTTTCCGAATGATAAATCAAAAAGTTTACATCCAATTGTAATGAAACTTGGATATATTGTTGGATACTAGGAGGGGAGGAACCCTAACGATTTGGGAGAAAGTAGGTCAAAGGTCACGGTGACCGAAAATAGACTGAAAATTTGAGAAAAATTTGGTTTCCGGATGATAACTCAAAAAGTCTATATCCAATTGAAATGAAACTTGGATATGTTGTTAGATATCAGGAGGGGAGGAACCCTATTTATTTTGGAGAAAGTAGGTCAAAGGTCAAGGTTACACTGGCTGAAAATAGACTGAA
>MJUU01068679.1:185348-195769 GCA_002080025.1 Modiolus philippinarum | reverse complement strand
GTAAAATTTTCAAAACACTTAACTTTTTTTGACATTTTTAAAGAGTTAGTATAAACCGTCGACTAAAAATTTTACTTTTCATATCTTTTTAATGATAAAATTCATCAAGTTTTTGGTTCAGGAATTATAAAACTCCTCCCAAAGGATACTATGGTGTAAAATTTTCAAAACACTGAATTGTTTTTGTCATTTTTAAAGACCGAGTTTGAACCAATGATTTAAAAATCTAACGATTCTGTCTATTCTATGCTGAATTTCATAATTTTTTTATTTCCCAACATATCAAACTCTTTCGAAAAGATATCATGAAGTAAAATTTTCAAACACTTTATTGTTTTTGTCAATTTTATAGAGTAAGTTTAAACTGTAAACTTAAAATTATACTTTTCATTCCTCTTAAATGCTAAATTTCATGAAATTTTTAACTACCAAATTATAAAAACTCCTTGGAAAGGATATGATGAAGTAAAAGTTTTTAATTACTGAATTGTTTTGATCATTTATAAGACCGAGTTTTTGTTTTTTTTTAACTGCTTATCAAGTTGTTTATTTTTCATACAAAATTTCATGATTTTTTTAAATTTCAAAACACAGTACACATCCAGTTATATGAAAATAAAAATCTTTGCTCTATAGATAAGTTAAATTGAATATTCTTTTTAAACTAAGTCTTAAACGGCGATATTTCACAACTTTTAACTGTCGAATCCTCTCAGGATTGGCGAATCTGATATCCATTCGCACCTAAATGTGTCACAGGTACAACTCTATTTGATAATTAATTTATAATATCAAAATATATGAAATAAACAAAAGATACGAAATTTGAATAAAAAAGAGAGAAATATAAGCGATAAACAGAAAAAACGATTTTGATTGGTTTAATTAAACCCTGAATACCGTTTTCCGTTTCTGATTGGACAAACGTTAAATATGAAATAGCGATTTCCGTTTCTTGTTTCCCATTGGCTAAAACTATGAATAGCGTTTTCGCTTTAAAGTCGAATTAACGATACCGATTGGAATCTATGGGTTTCCGTCGCAAACCCCTAGTTTCCGTTCAATTTCAATCGAAAACTAGGGTTTTCGTCGAAAGCTAAGTATACCGATCGGAAACCCATAGTTAACGTGCGGTATACCTAGTATTTCACACGAAAACCCCTAGTTTCTGTTCGAAATACTAGGTATACCGCATTTTTGTTACTATCGCGTGCCATATGTGATGTTGGGATTGTTTTAGGTAATATCTTATAAATTTGATAAAAAATTGTGTTTTATTTTTCATTTTTCAAAGATTTAAATAAGATCTTATTTATAAAAGTCCCTAAAATATGTCTTATTAAAAAGGCATTATTTTATTAAAATAAAAATGTTCTTAGTTTCTATATCAGTTCTTAAGGAGGAAATTTTACACACATGGATTGGTTGTGTACATTCCGACTTCGATATTGACTTTGTATTAAAATTTGCAAATCATTCTGATTAGTTCAAGCTTATTTTCATAAAATGTATATTACATGTATATCCAATAAGGCAGTCATTTAGATTTATTATATAAAATGTGTATTAAAGTGCCTTCATCAATACATGTACTGGTATATGAATTAATCTTAAAAAATATTAATCTGGATAGAATAGTGTTGAAATCTTATGACATATCCATTTCTTGAAATGCATTGGACATCAATATTTTAACATGTCCGTTATTCTGTGAATAAATTTGTTAGTTTTATCTTAAGTTAAATTTCTGATAACCAAGTTTTGGACCAACATTTTCATCGAAGTATAAAGTAATAAGATAATATACTGATTTTTTTATGACAAAACAAAACCATGATATTTGCTGTCTAGAAATCAACTTTAGCACATTACAAACAGAAAGCAGAAACTGTTGCCACTTTTTAAGGCATAACATGACAAAAGTAGTTGAAGTTGTTTTATGTAATCAGAGGCCAAAATGAATCTGTATTCAGCAATGATTAGAAAAATCAGCTGTTTTGAGTCAGTCTTCTACTGTCTAGTCTGTCTACTTTGATGATGTTCTTTATGTCTGTATTTTTGCACAATACAGACATTTCTTGTTGTTGACATACACCATTATTTACATGTAAGTTGCTGTTAATGACACTGAATTTTACAGAACACTTATTCTGGTTACTTATCCAGTAAGATTGTTTAAGGTGATTGCTATATACCTTTAGCATCCTAATGACATTGTAAATTTTAAAATGATCATTAATTTTTGTGTTCTTTTAGACAACCATTATTTATTTCAATAATGGATATACTACATAAATTCTACCTCCTCTTAATGTTATAGATGTTTGTTAGAGTAATTTTTACTGTGTATTCATATCACACTATTGGATTATGATTTTGTGTATTTGTATTTTCTGTTAAAGCTGATTAATAGATTTTGAATTAGTAACACAGTGGGAATTGGCCCTGGTATTGTGTATAGAATACTGTAAATGAAGAAATTATTGCAGAAAATCTGCATGAAAATCACAGAAATTGAAACTGGTAGGCATTTTGAACAGTTTTTATTATGTTTTTCACATTGGGTAAAAATCACCATACAAGCACAGGGTTTCAAATATTTATGTAACAGTGGGACACAGGAAACTTTGTATTTGATAGTGAAATTAATATTAGAAAGTATTAATTAATTTTTTTCAGTCGAAAGTAGTAAACAGTTGTCACCTTCGCAGGTGTAATGGTACACTCAAAATAAATTATATACTTCTTTGCTAAAGGGTATATATCGCCATTTATTAATTCAAAAGGGCAGGCATTGTAGTCGGTGCAACAACAGCATTTATTAATGTAACTGGGCAAGCATGCACACAGTCCCATATCAGCATTTATAAATTTAATGGGGCAGGCATGCAGGAAATCCCACATCAGCATTTATTGATAAAAGAGGACAGTCCCCCTGTACTTGTACATGGGCATTCTTATATACAAGAGTCCTTATCCTTAAAGTTCTGCATTTAATGCATTAATAACTAAATTTACAGTATTTTGTTTTCATTCATGATTGCTTGATCTTTTAATTGTCAATATTCATGTTTTTTTTGGGTTTTTTTTTTGCAGGATACCTTTGAATTTGTTCTTTCTGTAGTGCTACTATCATTTGACATAAGCTGTGAATTAGTCATATCAGATACATTAAGTTTAAGGGCGTAAGGCTCAAAAGACAAAACCATGTTTGTAAAATATTCAGTTAGAAATACTTGAATCGAGGGAAATCAATGGGAATTGATGGAGGTTTTGTAGAAAACATTTGTTTGTGATAGGATTCATTTGAGTTAATTTCACTTAAAGTGTTCTGTTAGTCATGATTATAGATTCACATAATAGCTTTTTGATCAAGGAAATTTTGGGTGGAAAAAAATAGTTATTTTAGATTTAAAAATATTGTATACCTTTCCTTTGTAAGTTAAAAAGGGACACACTACTTAAAAATGTTTTTATTGAAAATCAAATTTAGACCTTCAAATCAAAAAGAGATAATAAATCATACCTACACCCCTTAGATGTAGTGGATGAATATTCTGTTAGAGGCATTTCTGGAATTGAAGATGTACTTCGTATTATGATTACCTAATTTGCCTCATTTTTAGCTAGTGTTGTTTCCCTATATAGGAAATAAATGAGGCAAAAATGAAGTAACCAATGTTATGACAGATATGTTTGAGAATTTTGGTAATGAAATGAAATTACAGTCAAACTTCTATGGCTCCAACACCAAAGGGGCTGATGAAAACAGTTAGAGATATTGAGGTTGAGCTATGTTTAAGTTTGAACCAAGGGACCACAAAAAGGGTTCAAGGCATGATTTGGTGTTTGAGTTATTGTAGTTTGAGTCATCGAAGTTCTGTTGTAAAAGGTTTCTAATATCAGTCCCCTTCAAAAATGTTGCCTCAGGCTTTTAGATTTAAGAAATTATCTAACATCAAGAAACTTACAAGGGTCTGTAATAGAATGAATAATGCCTATATCTGTCAATATTTTAGATTGTGGTGTCTGACCATTTCACATTCTAATCTGGAAAACCAATATGTATATGAGATTTGTTAAACACAACGTGTCTCCAGTGTTTTGTATTTTTGCATTACTGTCAAACCTATACAATCATTATGCAAATATTGTCTCAGTGTATTGTATTTTATCATGTAATGATTTAGTAAAATAAGTTAATCTTCTTTGCTGTTTTCTTATTTGTTGTGGTCTGACAATTTGATCTTTTATATTGGTATTACTTTATTTATATAATTGGGATGGCAGGGCTTTAAATCAGCAGGAAAATAATTGTAAATGGGTAAAAACTTTATGTCTTCACCCAGCCTTACCAATACATATACAATTATGGCACTTCTACAAGATCAGTACCCTCATTCAATATTACTTTATTGTTCTGCTAAACCCCATACAGATATTAATCTGGTAGAAGTGCCATTGTTGTGTAATATCTTGCCCACCACAGCTTTCGGTCTACTCAGAAAATATTAACTAATTTTTTTAAGAATATTCCTCGACACTAGACTATTAAGATTGCATTTGTATTTTGAGTTTGTAGCCTGACACTTTTCAGAAAAAGGCAAATTTATTACATTTTCTTAATGTAATGTATGTGGTTTTGTCCTTTTTTGGTATGGTTTTATTTCATTATAGCCCGAGCTCAGAAATATGTGTGTGTGTGGTTCAGTCCGTAACACATTTTCATTGCATATATCTCAGCAATGGTATAAGGTACAGATCTGAAATTTTGTCACAAGCTTTGTATGAGCATGCCATATTGTGGGATGCTTTTTCAGGCTTGTTGGGATACTACTTCCTGTTTACCAATTTATTCAATTTTTGACACTTGTAGCATTATATAGTAATTTTTTGTCGCATATGTCTCAGCAATGGTATTAGTCACAGATCTGAAATTTTATCACAAGCTTTGTATATGCATGACATATTCAGACCTGTCGAGATACTGCTTCCTGTTTACCGATTTATTCAATTTTGGACACTTTTCAAGGATTTGACTCATCCACCTCCTGTTTGCCGATAGCTTTGATTTTTTATCCATTACAGCCATATATTGAAATTTTTCGTCAAGGATTTATCAGCTTGTGTATGTAGTAATGAGTAATGAGCGGGGATATAATTGGACGCCATCTTGTTTTTATCTGCAGAGTTTGATGCAGTTTGTACTACCACAAAAAAAACAGAAGTCATATCTTGGTTTGATATCTGTGTTATCATGGCAGGCAGTGTCTGTATACATTTCCATTTTTCAGCTTAAAAGTTTTCATTGCATGAATGGTTTGGGATATTTCCATACAAGTTTTGTCCTGCATATGGCGGATTGACAATTCAAGTTCCTCTGGTGCAAATACAAATCAAACACTTTGAAGACCAATAATCAAAATATTTGAAAGAGATGATAGAGAAAGATGTTTGATTTTCTTAATTATTCTTGTTTGTTATATTCTCGATATCCTTTGGTAGTTTTCTTTACAAAAATTAAAATACAACATTAAAGTACTGAAATGTGTTTATAATCACTGGAGAGCAATCAGATTTTTATTCCATAATTGAAAAGGGATTGTAAAAGGTCCAAAAATAATGAATTTTGTTATGTAAACAAGTGTGAACCTAAATAGATGTTTTGCCTTTCCCCGCTTGACCTCTAAATTGATGTGAAATCTAACTGACCTAATCAGAAACTGAACATGCTCACTAGAGTGTGAAATTTAGAATTGACAAAAGCCATACAGCAGACCATTATATACTACCCAAGACCTATCTACATACCAAATACCATGAACCTACCATTAACATATGAGAATCCAGACATGATCACTAGACCATGAAATAGAGGTCATAGGTATAAATCATATGTAACACTGTCATCAACCCACATACAAAATATCATTGACCTACCACTAACAGATACTGAGAAATTAAACATGCTCACTAGACCATGAAATTGAGGTCAAAGACAAAAGTCATAAGCAAGACTCACATGTACTACCAAAGACCAAACAACATACTAAATAATTTTGACCTGATACTTATACTTCAGGCGCGGATCCAGGCAATTTGAAAAGGGGGGTCTGCGAGGCACAAAATTTGTTTAGGGTTTTTCTTAGTAAAACACTAGGATATTCATTAAAAAATACATGATTGCCCAGAAAAAAGGGGGGTTCCAACCCCAGGAACCACCCCCCCCCCCCCCCCCCTTTGGATCCGCCAATAAGACTTCAGCAGAAAAACTTAACATGGCCACTAGACCGTGAAATTGAGGTCAAGGACAAGTCTAATGTCAGACTGACATGTACTACCAAAGACCAACCTACTACTGAATATAATCAACCTACCACTTATAGTTATTGAGAAATGGACTTAAGCAGAGTAACTGAACATGGCCACTAGAGCATGAAATTCAGGTCAAATACAAGTCATATGCCAGACTGACCTGTACAACCCAAGACCAACCTAAATACTATGGACATACCACTTATAGTTATTGAGAAGTGCACCTAAGCAGACAAACTTAAAGTAGCCACTAGACCATGAAATTGAGGTAAAGGGCAAAAGTCACATGCCAGACTGGCATGTACTAGCCAAGACCAAACTACATAATAAAATATTTTGACCTGCCACTTGTACTTACCGTGAAATGGACCTAAGCAGAGGAACTTAACATGGCCACTAGACCGTGAAATTGAGATCAAGGACAAAAGTCTAATGTCAGCCGACATGTACTACTGAAGACCAACCTACATACTGAATATAATCAACCTACCACAAGGGACTTAAGCAGAGAAACTCAACATGGCAAATGGAACATGAAATTGAGGTCAAGAACAAAGGTCATATGCTAGACTGACATGTACAACCCAAGACCAAACCAAATGCTAAATACTATTGACCTACCACTTACAGTTATTGAGAAATGGACCTAAGCAGAGAAACTTAATGTAGCCACTAGACCATGAAATTGAGGTCAAGAACAATAGCTATATGCCAGACTGACAAATACTACCCAAGATCAAATTACATAATAAATATTATAGACCTACGAGTTACATTTCTTGAGAAATTGACTAAAGCAGAGAAACTTAACATGGCCATTAGACCGTGAAATTGAGGTCAAGGACGTAGGTAATATGCCAGACTGACATGTACTACCCAAGACCAACCTACATACTGAATATAATCAACCTACCACTTAAAGTTATTGAGAAATGGACTTTGAGTTGTTATTACTCCCCTTTGGGTCGTTCTCTTTGACACATTCCCCATTTCCCTTCTTTTTTCTATTAAATAGAGCAACATGACCACTAGAGCATGAAAATCAGGTCAAGGATAAAAGTTATACGCCCGACTGACATGTACAACCCAAGACAAACCTAAAGACTAAATAGTATTGACCTACCACTTATAGTTATTGAGAAATGGACCTAAGTAGAGAAACTTAACATAGCCACACGACCATGAAATTGAGGTCAAGTGCAATAGTTGTATGCCAGACTGACATGCTAGCCAAGACCAAACTACGTACTAAATACTTTTGAATACCACTTATACTTACCATAAAATGGACCTAATTAGAGAAACTTAAAATGGCCACTAGACTGTGAAATTGAGGTCAAGGACAAAATTCTAATGTCAGACTGACATGTACTACCCAAGACCAATTAACCTACATACTGAATATAATCAACCTACCACATTGGACTTAAGCAGAGAAAATGGAGCATGAAATTGAGAGAGAGGACAAAATTCATATGCTAGACTGACATGTACAACCAAAGACCAACCCAAATACAAAATACTATTGACCTACCACTTATAATTATTGAGAAATGGACCTAAGTGGACCTAAGCAGAGAAACTTAATGTAGCCACTAGACCATGAAATTGAGGTCAAGGACAAAAGTCATTTGCGAGACTGGCATGTACTACCAAAGACCAAACTACATACTAAATATTATAGACCTATGAGTTATAGTTATTGAGAAATGGACTTAAGCAGTGAAACTTAACATGGCCACTAGACTGTGAAATTGAGTGCAAGGACATAAGTCATATGCCAGACTGGCATGTACTACCCAAAACCAACCTACACACTGAATATAATCAACCTTCCACTTAAAGTTATTGAGAAATGGACTTTAGCAGAGAAACTCAACATGGCCACTAGTGCATGAAAATCAGGTCAATGACAAAAGTCATATGCCAGACTGACATGTACAGCCCATGACAAACCTAAATACTAAAAAGTATTGACCTACCACGTATAGTTATTGAGAAATGGACATAAGTAGAAAATTTAACGTAGCCACTAGACAATGACATTAAGGTCAAGGGCAAAAGTTGTATGCCAGACTGACATGTACTAGCCAAGACCAAATACAATGTACTTACTAAATATTTTTAAACTGCCACTTATACTTAACGAGAAATAGACTTTAGCAGAGAAATTTAACATGGCCACTAGACCATGAAATTGAGGTCAAAGACAAAAGTGTAATGTAAGACTGACATGTATTACCCAAGGCCAAGCTACATACTGAATAAAATCAACCTATGTCGCAACGGACTTAAGCAAATGGCAACTAGAGCATGAAATTTAGATCAAGGACAAAAATCATATGCCAGACTGACATGTACAACTCAAGACAAACATAAATACTAATTACTATTGACCTACCACTTATAGTTATTGAGAAATGGAGCCACTAGACCATGAAATTTAGGTCAATGACAAAAGTCATAGGCCAGACTGACATGTGCTACCCAAGACCAATTTATATACTAAATATAATTGACCAAACACTAATAGTTATGGAGGAATGGATTTAAGTAGAGAAATTTTAACTTGGCCACTAGAGTGTGAAATGGAGGTCAAGGACAAAAGTTATATGCTAAACTGACATGTACTACCAAAGACCAACCTACATACAATCGAACTTTGATTGCTCAAACTGCAATAGCTTGAACACCATAGATGTCTTGAACCCTTTTTTCTGGTCCCTTTGTTCAAGTTTAAACATAGTTTGACCTCCAAAACTCAAACACCCCACTAACTTGAACTGGTTTCATCGGTCCCTTGGGTGCTAAAGCCATCAAAGTTCTACTTAATCAAATATTATCGACCTACCACTTATAGCTATTGTGAAATGGGACTAAAGCAGAGAAACTTTATGTGGTCACTGGACTGTGCAATTGAGGTCAAGGTCACATGATTTTATGTGTGTCGTGAAGCATTTGATTAGTTCTACCACTGTATCAAATATGATGTTCCTACATCAATAGGTTTCAAATACCCTGCATTTAGTAAAAGTTAATGTGTCGCTGTTATACTTTGTAGGCATACGTCTCACTTTCTGCGACCTTTGGAGCGTGGTGTTTTGCCTGCTCAGATACATATCAGTATAACTATATACAAATTGTCCTTGTTTACTTAAGTGTAATAGAAATATTGATATGGAAAATGTAGATCAATGTGACCTTTTTTACGCCCCCGCAACTAAATGTCGGGGGCACATTGTTTTACCCTTGTCTGTCTGTCCGTCCATCTGTTTGTCCATCCGTCTGTACGAATAAAAAACTCAACTTTTGATGTTTTTCAGACACAATTCACCAAATCCAAACTACTTCAAAGGAATCTAACTTACAATAAGTAGATGTACACACACACATCTTTTGGAATTTTCAAAATGGCTGCAGTTGCCATGGAAACTGAAACCAGAGGCTCCCAGGAGCCTGTATCGCTCACCTGGTTTTCAGTTGCCACAATCAAGGTAACAATGTAAGTTATACAGTTGATCTTCAGTTTCTCAAACTTTCGTACGTCCAACACCTCCAATATCTTGAACTGTTTTTAAAGTCTGATCATAATTTATTATATTTCTTCGTTGGGATTTTTCGATAAAAATTGTTCTTGCTAAGGACCACTTTCGACACGATTTGAAGTCGAAATGTAATTTTGAAAATGGCAGTCAACAAACAATTTTCAACATCGGTTTTGAAGTCGCAACATCAATATCTATTTGGAAATCAAATTTCTTTGAAATCGGACAATGTTGAACTTTCCCGCCTTTTTGGTAGCCATTTTAAATATTGCAGTCAGCGAAGAATTTTTAACAGCAGTTTTGAAGTTGCGTCATCAAGACCTATTTGGAAACCAAATGTCATTGAAATCGGACAATGTTGAATTTTCCCGCCTTTTTTGGCAGCCATTTTGAAAATGGCAGTCAACGAACAATTTTCAACATCGGTTTTGAAGTCGCAACATCAATATCTACTTGGAAACCAAATTTCATTGAAATCGGACAATGTTGAACTTTCCCGCCTTTTTTGGCGGCCATTTTGAAAATGGCAGTCAACGAACAATTTTCAACATCAATTTGAAG
>MJUU01068679.1:170954-183763 GCA_002080025.1 Modiolus philippinarum | reverse complement strand
GACGGACGACGGACGCATAGTGATGGCAAAAGCTCACATGGCCTTTTAGGCCAGGTGAGCTAAAAAGGCGGGAAAATTCAAAGTGCCTCAAATTGGATGAAACTTTACAGGAAGGTTGTCTAGCACTCATAGAAATGATTTTTGGTCTCGGAATTTTCAAAATGACTGCCATTTCCATGGAAACTGGGAAAAGACGGGAATATTCAAAGAGTCTAACAATGGATGAAACTTTACAGAAAGGTTGCCTGGCATCTATAGAAATGATTTTTTTGCTCAGAATTTCACTTGTATACTTTGTGGAAAAAAGGGGATAGGCATATCATCGTGTCCATATTTGTACTGTGTCAACACCTGTATTGTGTCCGTGCACACTTAAATTTGCACTTGCCATATTGATTCAGGGTTCACTTAGCAGGGGCATAATTGGTTGCCATTCGGCTACAGCTCTAGTCTTAAATGGATGTTGTCGTCATTTCCATGTCAATAAGATAGCACTCAATGCATACTACCACTGGCATAAATTAATGTTTTTACTTCAGATTAGACAAGAGATTGTGTCTGTAAGACACAGATGCCCAACAATAAATTTATCGCAAAAGATAACCTAAGTCAATTGGGCATAAAATAAATCCTCTGTCAGTGAATTGTGATGGAATATTGTGTGTAGTTGCTCAACCCAAAAATTTAACAAATTCATTCAAGCATAAAATGTAGGTCATGGATACCCATTGTGCTTGGTGAAACAGGTAGTTCTCCTATAGATGAATGTTACAGTGAAATATCATGATGCTATAATACTTCGTCATTGAGAAACAGCCTTAATTGCAAAAGTTGACCAAAGTCACTGAAGCCTAAAATGTAGGTCAAAGCCACCTAATTGTCAATGATTTGGGTAGTACTCATCAAGGCAATTAATTTGATGAAACATCATTGTCTTATAATGTAAAGTTGTTGAGAAATGGACTTACATGTAAAACTTAATTAGAGTCACTCAACCATGTCAAAGAGTCAAACTGCCTAGTTTGACTAGTGAACTATGTAGTACTATCAAAGATCTATCTACTACTATAATTGTTCTATAACTTACAGTTTCCAAGAAATGTACCTTAACGCAAAACTTAACTGGACTTATGGACGTACGGACAGAAGGATGGACAAGGGAAACACTATATGCCCCTTCCACATTCGTGGGCGGGGCATAAAAAACAGGATAAAGAATTCTCGACTACACTCAATGAGATGAAAAAAAATAATGGCTTTTACATGAAATGGTTGTAGCAACTACAGTGCTCCCTCATTATACCACCCCTCTGTAATGGCAGTCACTCACTTATGGTCACCTATTTTCAGGTTCATTTTTCAAAAAGTCTCATAGTTACTATGATTTATTCCCTCAATATATCACCACCCTCACTTATTTCCAAAATTTTCCCCAGTCCCAAAGGTGGCAATATAACAAGGTTGCACTGTATCTATTATTTATGCTAAAAAGATCTAAAAGTTTGAAGTCGTATGTCCACTAAAACTAAAGTTGCACTTAGAAATAAAATCATGAAGAGATGACAATTGGATCATAGCAACTAAAAGGTAGATGTCACCATGCAAGGCTTTCGTCTGTAAGACAAATGATACCCAGGCAGAATCAAGGCGATATAATTAGATAAATGGAAATACAAGAGCAAAATAATATGCCCTCTTCTTTTAGTATCCGAGGCATAAAAATTTGGTACCTCATTTACAATCACCATTTCAATGACTTAATGAATTAGTAAATATATGATAGAAAAAGAATCATTATATCCCCTGCATACAAAGTTAAGAGAGTTATAGGAATCACCCTGTCTGTCTGTTCTTACTTCTTGTAAAAACAATTCTTCTTGAACCACCTGATGGATTTATGATGAAACATAAAACAAAGGGATAATACCATATGGAGATGTCTATGAAGGAATATTATTAGGGCAGGCATCTAGATGCAGGTGCCCTTTGGTTTTCACTTTGTCTGTTGTAGTGTCTGTCTGTCTGTCAACAATTTACACGGTCAAAGATTCCTCGATTTCTATGAGTGGGAATGCTTTGAAATTTAGTCTGCTACTTGGAAATGATGAAAGTATTGCCCTATGACTACTTCCTGTTTGCAGATACTTTGATCTTTAACTTTTAACCAAATTTTCATTAGATTTCTTGGCATGTACCGAATGGAATGATTTGAAATTTTGTTCAAAGCTTTGAAATGACTAGTTGTATTGCGTAAGCGATTTTCAGGTTTGCCGCATGACTACTTCCTGTTTGCTGATACTTTGATTTTTAACAATGATCAAAAATTTTCATCAAAGATTTCTTGGCTTGTATCAGTGGTAATGATTTGAAATTTTGTCTTTAGTTTGGAAATGATAAGTTGTGTTGTGTAAGTGATTTTGACCAGTATGCACTTCCTATTTGCAGATACTTATAAACAAAATTTTGCTTTCAGATTTCTTAGCTTGTACTGGAGGGAATGATTTGATATTTGGTCTGAAGCTTGGAAATGATGAATGGTATTGCGCAAGGGATTTTCAGGTTTGTGGCATGACTACTTCCTGTTTGCCAATCATTTGATTTTTGAAAGACAGACATATCATGGTATACCCTCTGTACGTCCGTTAACTTTTTGGTTTCCAGAGATTTTTTCTGTTACCACTTGACATATTGATTTCATATTTGGTATACAAGTATATCTAGGTGAGATACAGATCAAGTTCGAATTTGGTTCCGGTCGGTTGATCTTGTACAGAGTTATGGCCCCTGGACTTGGTGAAATTTTGAAAAATATAAGTTTCCGGAGTTTTTTTCTTTAACCGCTTGACAAATTGATTTCATATTGTATGTTAGTATATCTAGGTAAGATACAGATGAAGTTTGAATTTGGTTCTGGTCAGTTGATTTTGTACAGAGTTATGGCCCTTTGAATCAGTGAAATTTTGAAAAATATAGGTTTTTGGAGTTTTTTCTGTAACCGCTTGACATATTGATTTCATATTCAGTATACCAGTATATCTAGGTAAGATACAGATCAAGTATGAATTTGGTTCCAGTTGGTTGATTTGGTACAGAGTTACGGCCTTAGGACTTTGTGAAATTTAATTTGATATTTGTTAATAGTTACATCTTGGTAAGCCACATATTCTGTTTTATTTTTTTTTTTCAATCAAATTTTGTTATGGTCCAAGAATGCCATAAAGTTCGACTTAACAGTGGACGGGTATATCATGCGCTCTTGGCGCAGCAGTTTATTAACTATCAACCAAATTTTTTTTAAAAAGATTTCTTGGCTTTTGCTTGAAGGAATGATTCAAAATTTGGTCTGAAGTTTGGAATTGTTGGGTTGTATTGAGTAAGTGATTTTCAGGTTCGTCACATGACTAGTTCCTGTTTGCCGATACTTTGGTTTCTGACTATAAAACCAAATGTTGTCAAATATTTCTTGGCTTGTATCAGTGGGAATAATTTGAAATTTGGCCTAAAGCCTGGAAATGTCGAGTTGTATTGTGTACATGATTTGCAGTTTGTCACTGAGCTTCTTCCTGTACATGCTGATCCCTTGATTTTTAACAATCAACCAAATTTTCATGAAAGATAATTCAGCATGATCAGTGGGAATAATTTGATATCTAGTTTGAAGCTAAGAAATTATTTGGTTTGGTAACAATTCAAGAAAATCTGAATGACTGAATCATCACATTAGTGAATCAAACAGAATTTGAATCAACACTTATTTCAATTTAAATTTTTCCCGGAGTTTCAGGCCTTTCCAACAAAGCCAGTTGGACATGCTCTATTCATTGTCCAAAGCCAGAAAGGGTAGATAATTTGGCTTTTACTTTTCGTTGATTGATTCTACAATGAATACCTTGTAAGTGCAACTCCTCTTTAAACCCTTGAAGGATTTTGATGAAACTTTATACAAAGGAAGGAAATTTTATGGAGATATGCATGAATGAATATAATTATTGTTAAAAACAAGGAAGGGGAAATATTTGACTTTTCATCAATTCCTTTTACCTTGTAAGTGCAACTTCTCTCTTAAACCACTTGAATGATTTACCGGTAGATGAAACTTTACACAAAGGAATGCCACCATGAACAAATTTAATTATTTTCTTACACCATGAAGGGTGATAATTTGACTTTGATCTTTCATTTATTCCTTTTGAAACGAGTTTTTGGACTTGGACAATTTTGCAAAGAAACAATTTATAGTGTTAACATAGTCAAACAAGATAGGACCAGTCAGAAACAACAGCTAACCCCCTCACCTGTAGAAATTAAATTTCCAAATTCAATTAAAGTTTCAAAATATTAATTCCCAAAACATCACTCTCCATGACACTTCCACTGACCTAAGATGTTTGATGAGCCACATGTAGTATCTCAGATATAAACTTTGACACAAACTATAACCAGATTCATTGAAGCATAAAATGTAGGTCAGGGTGACCAAATTAACTGAAGCAGCATCACTCTCCAAGATGCATCCATTAACCAAAGATGATTGATGTGCCACATGTAGTATCTCAAATATGAACCTTAATGCAAACTATAACCTGAGTCATTGAAGCATAAAAAGTGGGTAAGAAAGACCCAATTATCATCTGAAGCAGTATCACTCTCCAAGACGCATCCACTGACCAAAGATGATTGACGTGCCTCGAGCAGTTTCTAAATATGAACCTTAACACAAACTTTAACCTGAGTCATTGAAGCATAACATGTAGGTCAGAATGACCTTATTATCATGAAGCAGCATCACTCTCCAAGATGCACCCACTGACAAAAGATGATTGATGTGCCACATGTAGTATCCCAGCTATGAACCTTAACACAAACTTAAACCCAAAGTCATTGAAGCGTAAAATGTAGGTCAGGGTGACCAATTATCATCTGAAGCAGCATCACTATCCAAGACGAATCCACTGACCGTAGATGATTGATGTGCCACATGCGGTTTTTCAGATATGAACCTAAACACAAACTTTAACCTGAGTCATTGAAGTGTAAAATGTAGGTCAGGGTGACCCAATTATAATATGAAGCAGCATCACTTTCCAAGATGCATTTACTGATCAAAGATGATTGATGTGCCACATGTAGTATCTCAGATATGAACCTTAACGCAAAACTTTAACCGGAGTCATTGAAGTGTGAAATGTGGGTCAGACTGACAAAATTATCATCTGAAGAAGCATCACTCTCCAAGATGCATCCACTGACCAAAGATGATTGATGTGCCACATGTAGTTTCTCAGATATGAACCTTAACACAAACTTTAACCTGAGGTGGGACGAAAGGAAGGACAATCAGATAGACGGGCGAGATGCTATATCCCCTCCCCAACTCCGTTGGGCGAGGGGATAATAAAGCTTTAGGAGGGAGACAATTATTTGTGCATCCATCCAAGTGCATATTATGTCCAAATGATTTGGTTTTTTTTCTGATTTTGACAGAATATTCTCATATGAACCCTTATTTCATAAAGATGATATCAAAATGTCACTAGTTGTATTGTTACCACCCTTGTACTGTTTCCACACCTGTATTGTGTCCACATACACTCAAATTTGCACTGGTCATATTGATTCAGGAATCAATGAGCAGTGGTATAAATGGCTGCTTGGCTGACAGCTCTTGTTCATACAAATTAAAACAAGAAAACAAAAGCAATTTACATGTTTTACTAATATACATTTTATATAGATCAAAACATGTCAAAAATAATCAAAATATAAAACATTTAGATTGCATGCATTACATTTACATCAATCTAAACTATACAAAAACAGAGCTGTACATTTCTATTTCATACATGTATTTATTGAAAACCAGCTATTATTATTGTAATGATGTTTGTATTGACATAAAATCCACAAAATACAATAACAGAACTCCATAAATATATAAAAAAAAAATAGAAACAAGTTATGTTAGATGAAAAAACAAGTCTTTCAGCATAATTATACTGCAGAGATGATGATAGTATGGTCTATAAATGAATGCTGAATACTATAACTCCAACACATTACTATTTACAGTTGTAACACAGTAAATTTTGTTGATCTCAACGGAATTGAAGTCAATGTTTGCATACTTTCAAACACCAACTTTTTATTGTAAATTCAAAATGTCTGCACATACAGTGTTGTGCCATGATTTAACGGCAAAGACATTTTTTACAGTGCATTTCATACAATATCACATCTTTGTAAAAAATTATTGAGAAGTCATTTCCCAATGGATTCTGATGAAAATTCTTTCAGAAGATTAGAAATTATATAGATTTTAATTGTTTATTTGTTCAAAGTTTTATCTGCATGAAATTTCATTTTATCATGATTTAATTACAAGTGAAATATTTTACAATTTCATTTTATTTGAAATTTAATATAAGTAGAGAGGGTATTTTTACTTAGTGTTTAAATTGTGAGAAATTAAAAATGGGCATAGCAATAATTATGCCAAAATAAACAAATGAAATTTAAGCAATTCTCTGTCTTTTGAAACAAATTTCACCAAAATCTGGCAAGGAAAAACTTCACAATAATTTTCTTAAAAAGATTTGATTTTAAATGAAACGCACAGCAAAAAATTACTTTGCCGTTAAATTATGGCACAACACTGTATGTTATGTCTGAAAGACCAACTTCAATTCAAACACGCAGTACATTATGGCAGTAGACTTTGCATGATAATGGAAATCACTAAAAACATGGTATAGAGATAAAGGTCATTTGCCAGGCAAGATATATATTGTACATGTGTATCTATAGGGGTTATAGTCCATCAGAAATATGTTTTATGCATAGCCAGTAGACCATCTATTTAACATAGAGAGTTTATAATAAATACAGAAAATAGATACCCATGTTTAGCTTTCTGCCCCTTTTTATCCAAGTGAGACAAAAACAAAAAGTACATGACATTTACATGAAGTTGAGATAATAAATTCATAAAAAATATTTTATATATAAATTTGATGTCCATATTTTCACAGCATGATAAGTAATGATAATATAATAATGATTAAATATAAATGTGATTCATTAAATAAATATCATATTTAAAAATATGGGAGAAATAAGAGTATAATATAGCTATGTCAATGAAATTTATGATGATGGCAGGTGATAGGAATGTAGAGGGAAAAAAGTCACATGCCTGACATAGAAATGACCCATTTTATGATGGCATGCAAGTACAAATATATTTGATATTTTGTTCAAACAAGAATCATTTACAAGTTTATCTAAAAAGACAAGTAGCAGTATCTTAATTTTTTCAACAATGAACAGTTTCAGCACATGCTTGTACAGTTTTCTTAAGTTTCCTGAAAATGAGGAGCATAACCAGGCATCAGTGACCAAACCTTATATTGAGAAATCATCATCAATTCTAAAAATATGTGATGATTGACTGTTTAGTTTCCTGACCAATGAGGAATGAAAGTGAGATCAAGGTAAAGAAAAAAAAACACACACACAAACAGTTATGTAACAAGCATGTACACAATGGACACTCATAGGAACAGGAACATCAAACAGTTCACAAAGTAGAACAATGAAATCTGAAATTGAGAGCAGACAAACAAATACTTGGATATAATGTAAAAGAATTAGAGATATGGTTACATTATTTTATATACAAGTTTATGTAAAGACATTAAAAGTGTCTATAGATAGAAATCTTTGATAACTACATCTTTGATTAAAATCTTTCATTGCATACTGATCCTTTCACTGCATACTGACACATACTACTAAGGAGTTATGTTATTTACAAACTAAATGACAAGTTTTCTACAAAATAAACATAAATACATTCAATATGCTTGTCAAAACTAATAGTCCCATGGATTGTAATGAAGAAATAGGAACATTTTTATCTAAGTTACAATAGTGACTGTACATATTATGTAAGTAGGATGATTCCTGAGCAATAACACTGTAACAAAACAGCAACAATATTTCAAATTATGACTACACCATTACTCAGTTATTCACTAAACCATGCCTGTAATATACATAAATATAGAATATATGTTCACTTAAACAAAATCCAACCTGTATCTTTCCATAAAATGGCATATCATTGTTTACATAATCCCTCAATGCAACTTTCTCTCCAACGAGGACCTGAAGCGTTCAGTGCTATTGTCTGGTTTTGCAGTTCTTCATGGGAAACTATTTTTCCTATCCCTGTACCCACATATATTGTCTACTGTTGACTACACTGTTCTTCAATGTCATTGTTTTTCCTGGAACTTGGACCACCGGGTAGTTTAAACTTAGGTTCTATTTTGGTATTGTCCACAGAGGCAGTGTTCAAATCTGAAATCAATAAGGTTGTTAAACACTTTTTATACTACTCAGTTCTACTTAGACACTTAATAATGTTTACAACAAATGACTTCCCATCTAACAGATCTTGAGTATAGCAGTCAAGCAAGAATAAAAATCTACTTCAGTGCATCAAAACTGTTCTTGAATGCAAAAGTATTAGAGGTAGGTCAAGGTGTGTTAATCAGGTGATACTTATCAAGGTCAGCTGATTGGTTTATATTGCAATACTAATATTATGTGTTGTTTTTGAGGACGACATGCTCAAAAACAAAATTTAAATGCATGTAACTGCTCATGAATTGTTTATTGTTGTAGGGGTTGGGATCAACAACAGGATTCTTAGTATTTATCGGTAATTTGTATGAGTTTCCTTTGATCTCTTGAGGCAAATATTTTCATTATTTGCTACTGCCCGAATACGAAAGAAAATATTGGCAAAAAGTAACTCTAAGCCACACCTACCTTGTCAATCAGCGTATCAATGTAAACAAAAAAATATATACATCTGCAAAAAACCGTAAAGGATCGCGCAAATTCTTTTACTAATCAATAGGCAATTTCATGATTTCTTCAAAATTTGATTTTAATTTTCCAATTTCATTGGATCAAATGATTTCGTTAATTACCGATAAAAAGAATAATAGTTTTGTTTCGGATACTTCAAATACTGTTTCCAATAATAGACTCACCCACTATGTGGGCTCGTCCATTATGTGGACAATATTTTTTGTATCTGAAACAAAAATTCCATTATTCTATATATATCATTCAATTAACTGTATAACTAGCAACAACAATCTTTAAAATAAGAAACATCAAATTGATATGGTTTTATTTTTCAGCAGATTGCCATAACGTAAAACATACCAATGTGAAGAAGAACTGTAGGGTAAACCAACATGACTTCTTTCAGTGAAAAGAACACACAATGAAATGAACATTTATATCATGCACTTCTACAGTTTCATTCAATGACACAATAAAATATACACGGCACCATTGTCATATCGCCACCTTTGGGACTGGGGAAAATTTTGGCAATGAGTGAGGGTGGCAATAAAACGAGGGAATAAATAACATAAAACTATGTAACTTTTTGAAATCTGGATCTTGAAAATGGTTAGTGATAAGTGTGGGACCTCCATTTAAAAGGGGCTGTATAACAAGGTAGCACTGTAAATTTAAATCATGCATCTACAATTTTACATCACATTCTATAGATTTTTTAATTTTCTATGCATTGTTTTAGAAGGAGTAGTTGACATTAGTTGTTGCTTTCACAAAGAAAGATGAAACTACATGTATGAACAACATTACATATACAGTTAAGCTTGGGTGGCTCAAACGGCAATAATACGATAAAAATGGATGTCTTGAACCCACTTACTGGACTCTTTGTTCAAATTTAAACACTGTTTGACCTTGATAGCGTGAATACCCCGATAGCATAACTGTTTTCATTGTCCAATGGGAGTTCACACATCTAACTTTGACTTTACATGTAATTCCTGTTTTGCATTAATACCACACACACTATTACTTACTCTCTAGTGGTGTTCTGGTATTACTGTGTTCTGCTATATAAATCTTCAGTCTCTTCTCTTCCTCCCTGAAATTACAGAGTAACAACTGCTGAACTTATCTGATACAATTATACCATGTGACTTTAACCATAAATTCTGGAAGGAAAACAATTCAAACAGTCATGATAACATGCATTTAAATGTATGTTTTAATTTTATTGTTGCACTTGCTGAATATAACAAGTGTGGAACCAAACTAGAACTTGATCTGTAACTCATGGTGGTAGACTTGCATACCAAATATTAGATAAATATCTCTTGTAGTATGGGAAAAAAGTCCTGAAAACTTAGTGTGACGGACGGACTGACTGAGTGCAAACCTAAAGTCCCCTTCGACGAAGAAGGTAGGGAACTAATAAAAAATCAAAATGGCACCAGGTTGCACAAGCTGAGTTGCAACTTCAAATATGTGACCAAGTTAATGTGGAGACCCCAATATTTCTTAACCTCTTTGTCTATTATCTGTCCTACCTAATATCCGAAATTCTAAGAATTCAAAAGGGTCAAGTTTCATGTTTGACATTTCAATATATAATTCACTGCAACCTCAACTTTGAACTGATTACAATTTCAATCTATACAGGCTTTTAAAATATCTGGCAGCAAAGAAAATACTAAAATTTCTTCAAATCAGATGTTGCTATCAGTCGCCATGACCTGGACCTTTAACCTATTTTCTCCAAACTCAACAACAACTGTCGCCGAATGGCAACCAGGTATATCCCCACTCATTGAACCCTGGTTTTCACTACATTTCGTAAATCAAGTCCAGGATTTGTCAAACAGGAAGCACACATCTGAAGTGACTCAAAATAGGATTTTCCTTACAACTATCCATATAGAGGCTGCATACCAATTTTGGAATGAATCCCTCTTGAAGAAGCTGAGAAAAATGTGACAAAAAATTAATGTTTTCACAACATTTTGTAACTAAGTCCACATTTCTTCAAACAGGAAGTACACATCTGATGGGACTCAAAATAGGAGGTTCCTTACAACTAATCATATAGAGGCTGCATACCAATTTTGAAATGAATCCTCCCTGTAGAAGCTGTGAAAAATGCGACGAAAAATTCATGTTTTCACTACATTTCGTAACTAAATCCACATTTCCTGATTTCGTCAAACAGGAAGTGCACATCTGACCGGACTCAAAATAGGATATTGCTTACAACTAACAATATAGAGGCTGCCTACTAATTTTGAAATAAATCCCTCATATAGAAGCTGAGAAAAACGTGACGAAAAATTCACGTTTTCACTTTTTTGGACAAACGGACGGACGAACGAAAGTACGGACAAGGTGAATCCAGTATACCCCACACTCTATCGAGTGGGGTATAACACACTCTATGGAGTGGGGGTATAATAGAGTTCCTCCCTCCAGGTAGCCAACAATATATCAAAGTTTCATTTCAATTGGATAAAAACTTTTTCAGCTATCATCCGGGAAGCAATTTTTCTTAAATTTCCAGTCTATTTTTGGTCACTGTGACCTTGACCTTTGAACTACTTTCTCCAAAATGTATAGGGCTCCTCTCCTACTGGTATCCACAAATATATCCAAGTTTCATATCAATTGAATGTAAACTTTTCGAGTTATCATCCAGAAACCAATGTTTGATGTCCCCTCGGGCGAGCATGCATGCACGCACGCACACCAAACACCAAACCAATAACTGAGTTCAACTTCGTTGCAACTCTGCTAAATATAAATTCGTAATATTCAAAGTCAATGTCCAATGACCTTGAAGTCATAGCATCTGTTTCTTTCCAAAATATTGCAGTTCATGTCATGGTCTATCTGCATACAAAGTTTCATCAAGATATCAAACTTCTTTCAAGGTAAACTACCATCAACCTAAACCTTAACCTGAGCATTATGGACGTACGTACAAACGTACAACGTACCCTAAAGCTATAAACCTCTCCTACTTCATAGGTTGGGGCCTAAAAATGAATGGCAAAGCTAATTGCAAGAGAAGCTGTACAATACTTACCTCATATAATATATTACTTATATCTTTATGGCCATGATTACACATACAAACCTTAATTCTGCAACCTTCCTCTCTAGATCGCCATGTTTGCGGTATTTAGTTAACTCAGCATGTAACTCTTTAACTTTGTTTTCCAATTTGTCACATTTTTTTATGATTCGTCTGTTATCCTCTTGCAAAAGAATATTTTCAAAATGGTCTACAGCGCCCCCTGCACCACTGGATTTACCAATTACTATCTCTTTTTCTGTCTTCAAAGGTTTTATGTTAACCACTAAAGGAAATAAAGAAAAATAAACACTTTGTTTTTATATTTCTACACATTTATATATTAGAGTCTACAAATGAAGAATATTTTAACCTATTTTTAGTTTTCTGATGTGATATCTACAGCTATAATGCTTGTAAATTATGATAAAAGATATCAACATGATATCATACCTTAAAGATGACGAGATATTATACAATTATAGCCTTTGTATAGGTCAATATAATGTTTATTATATACTGTAAACATGGAAATTTTCGTTTATTTCGCGTTTTGCAATTTAAGGAGAATATATCCCCCTCACGAATACATTTAATAACAAGCATCCGCTAAGAAGATCCGCTAATATTACAACAATGTGAAAAGTTCACATATGACACTTCGCAAAATTAGCACCCTGGGAAAATAACATTTACAGTAGTTGTCTTGATTTTACACCATATAACGAAATCATAAGAGGTGAATAAATTAATGTTTTCACCTGCTGGAGTGATATTCACTTCCTGACGTCATATGTTGAACTATATAATAAAACTAAAATTAACACCCCGCGAAAATAATATTTACAGTAGTTGTCTTGATTTT
>MJUU01068679.1:137036-157841 GCA_002080025.1 Modiolus philippinarum | reverse complement strand
TTTTTTCCCAAAAATGATTTTCCAATTTTCCTCAAAATATAAAGGGAGCTTCCTTTGGTCAAGAACAACCTTGAGTATTAAAATCATTTAAAATCCCTGAAGGCAATCTTAAGTTATCGTACGACATAGAGCTAATTCTCAAAATATGCACTTTTTCATATAAAACAAAGTTTTTTCCCAAAAATAATTTTTTGATTTTCCTCAAAAATGAAAGGGAGCTTCCTTTGGTCAAGAACTACCTTGAGTATCAAAATAATTCAAATCCCTGAGGGTAATCTTAAGATATCGTTAGACATAGAGCTAATTCTCAAAATATGCACTTTTTCATATAAAAACGAAGTTTTTTCCTAAAAAATCATTTTTCGATTTTCCTCAAAAATGAAAGGGAGCATCCTTTGGTCAAGTTAAACTTTGAGTAAAACAAGATGTGTTTGTGAAACGCTACATATGCCCCCAGATTCCCAATTTTACCCCTTTTGGACCCCTATGACCTTGACCTTTGACCTTTGACCTAATTTTTTTTTGCATATTTATGTTCGTCTTGACTAGACCTATACACTTGCCAAGTATCAAAAGTCTACCTTATATAGTTCAAAAGTTATAGCCAAGGTTAAAGTTTCGGACAAACAGACAGACAGGACAAAAACAATATGCCCTCCCCCCGATCCTCGATCTGGGGGCATAAAAATCATAAAAATCTGTCAAAGCAATTGAGTTATCGTACGACATAGAGCTAATTCTCAAAATATGCACTTTTTCATATAAAAACAAAGTTTTTTCCCTAAAATCATTTTTTGATTTTCCTCAAAAATGAAAGGGAACTTCCTTTGGTCAAGAACTACCTTGAGTATCAAAATAATTCAAATCCCTGAGGGTAATCTTAAGTTATCGTACGACATAGTGCTAATTCTCAAAATATGAACTTTTTCATATAAAAACGAAGTTTTTCCCTAAAATCATTTTTCGATTTTCCTCAAAAACGATAGGGAGCTTCCTTTGGTCAAGTTAGACTTTGAGTAAAAAAAATCATAAAAATCTGTCAAAGCAATCTTGAGTTATTGTACGACATAGAAAATGCTGACGGACAGACGGAACGACAGATGGATGGACAGGCTGATTACTATAGGGCACCGCCATTTCATGGCGGGGCCCTAATAACAGGTCCACATAAAATGGTCAAGTCCAACTACCCCCCCTTCATAAATTTTGACCAAAATAAAAAATTTAGCACTGTTGTTGTCATCCCAAAATGCATCATACACACCAATATGGTTGATGTGGGACTTGTCAGTAAGCAGCAATGGACTTTAACCATTCTACCTAACCAGACACTGACGCCAACACACGACGCCGACGCTAGGGGTATCACATAAGCCTCCCTCACTTCCCGAGGTGAGCTAAAAATTGCCCTCTTGGAAAGGGAAAGGTCAGTGTCTACAAATACAATACCCCTTGAAAGCTATCATCAGTCAGGGGTGCAACTTAAATAAGTTTTCACCAAAATCACTTAAATTAGTTACTGACTTTTTTTTTTAAAGAACTTATTCTAGTTATCAAGCAATAACCTGTACGAGTAACCATTTTGTTAATCAGAGGACATTACTCTGTTGATAACTACATTAAGTTATAAAGTCTTTTTCACATAATATTCCTTTTTCTTGCAATTCCTACTTAATGGTCACACTTAAGTCTATTATTACACATGTATTAAGAAGTATAATAAATAAAAGTGACAACAAAAGTCCGAATAGATCAAAGGGAGAGACCAGTAAGGAAAATCTGTATAACATTCGACTGAATCAGGGAAACACAATCCAACACGGAACATTTTAGGCAAGCCGTCATATTCCCGACTTGGAACGGGCATTTTATAAATAAAATGGTGGGTTAAACCAGGTTTAATGATGCATCAACCTCCCGCTTATATGACAACTAACTATAGCTAATGTGTTCCCAGATTGTGTTAAATGTCAAAGCCATAATATTGTCAGAACCTAGAATTTTTTTTCACACAGGTAAAATGTTTTTGTCATTCGATTTACAAGCCTTGTCTCATACAGGTAAAATGTTTTTGCCGCTCGGTGCACAAATTACACTAAAGTGGTAAAAAGAGAACTCAATTTAATGATAGTCTATAAAATAAATTTTGATGAACCCTTTCAAAAATAATTGAGATTTAATTTCCCAAGGGTCCAATCTTTATGGGGTTGGAGCATACATTTACTCTCTTTGCACATTTGTAATTGATAGGTAATTACACAGTCTAGATTCCAAACCATATGGGAAAAAAATTTTGTCTGAGAAAAATCTTTATCATAAAGAAATTTGTTATCAAAGTTGGTCATTTTTAAGAAATCAGCATTTGATAACTTAATAAGTTACTGCTGAAAATACATGATCGCTTGATTGAGTTACACAAATGCCCTTTACTTGGTAACTTGAATAGGTTACAACCCTGACTGCTCATCATAAGGAAGTTATATAATATCTGGTTGACACTTTAGATTTGCCACGTCATAAATATTTTGATATATCTAAAATTTTATTTTAGGCTCTCCAGCACTGTGGGAAAATTCCATTCTTTAAAATACTTACTTGTGTCTTCTTCATTTGTACCTATACGTCTTATTTCATCTTTCAATTTTGCAATGTGCTGATCATACATTTCTATCGACTCTTCATAGGCTTTTATTCTGTACAAATAAATCATGTAAAAAAGGGATTGTTTTATTTCATTAAAAGAATAAACAACTCTATCTTATAGGGTATTGCAAATACTTTAATAGAGATATTATTTTTAAAATCCCTATGTGTCTATCCTGCACTTGGTGCAGACGACACAACTAGAGTTACTGTGGCCTATTGAGTCATGGATATCCCCGCCCCCACCTCTTCCTAAATTTACTTTAACATCTGGAAAAAAAGAATTACTGGAAAATAAAAAGTAAAGTTGACATCTTCAATATGTGATAAGCTCCTGAATAAGTTTTATGAAATTCCAATCATTGGTTTAGGAGGAATAGTGGAAACCAACTTTTGGCATAAAGCTAAAATGACAAAGTCCAAAACATGTCAAAAATCTAGAAAAACTAGAGAAAGTAAATGCCCATCTTGCCTTCACATGGACAACTTATTTCTAAGCACTTGATAAACAAAATTTAAGAACTTCAATTCACATTTCTCCCACAGTTTACTGATATTACCAATCACGAGTTATCCAGAATTGACCCTTCAAATGCACACTTTCAGTAAAATGGTCAAGTCCAACTAAACCCCATATAAAAAAACATTTAGGCTATAATCAAAATTGTGACAATATGCACATAATCAGTGAATGCCTAATCCCTGTGTAAGGTGAAATAAATGTAGCTCTAATATTTGGGAAGAGTTAATTGGAATAACAGGTCCAGATAAAATGGTCAATTCCAACTACCCCCCTCACAAAATTTGACCAAAATCAAAAATTTAGCAATATGTTTAGGCCACGTCAAATTAATTAATAGATTCTTATCCCCACCAGCCCCATTTTTTCCAAGGTCAAAATTTTTTTTATTTTCAATTATTCAGAAATTTTCTTTAAATTCCTATCAATTTTAGTGAAAATCAGTAAAAAATATAAAATAAAACCCTCCCACCCACCCCAGATTTTTTGTTACAGGTGGATGAGAATCTACAAATTAACTTGATAGGGCCTTATCTTCAATTCATGCTTAATCACTGTAAAAATGTAGCCTTTATATTGTGAAAGGTGTTGTCTAGAACCAGTTCCAGAACACATTTCTTGATAAAATGGCCAAGTTCAACTATCCCTCAAAATCACAAATTTTGACCAAAATCATAACCATGACAATATGCACATCCTCAATCCATGCCTAATCAATGTGCAAAGTAAAATAAATGTAGCTTAGATATTGTGGGAGGATTATCCGGAATAACAGTTCCAGAATACACATTTTGATAAAATGGCCAAGTTCAACTATCCCTCAAAATCACAAATTTTAGCCAAAATCTTAACCATGACAATATGCACATCTTCAATCCGTTCCTAATCCATGTGCAAAGTAAAATAAATGTAGACTTAATATTGTAGGAGGAGTTATCTGGAATAACTCAGAGATAGGACAGACGGACGGACAGATGAGGGTAAAACAATATGCCTCCGACTTATCGTCACAGGGGAATAGAAAGGAATTATTGGAAAACAAAAAGTGTAGTGCACATCAATAATATGTTATCAAGGTCCTGCATAGCTTTAATAATTCCAATCAGTGGTCTTGGAGTAGTGGATACCAGGTGGTCACAATATTGTTTGCATTGAGCTAAAATGACAAAGTTCGAAACATGCCAAAAAACAATCTGGAAAATAAAGGTATTATTGGAAAAAAAGCATAGTGCACCAGTGGTTTCAGTAGGAATTAGAATAGGGGGAGAATTGGAAATGATAGGGGGAGAAAGAATATACGGCCGGGGTCTGGGGGCCGCTAAAGGCCCTAGTGGGTCCAGTGGTAGGGGGGTAAAGCCCCCTGGCCGAAAATGGATTTGAGGAAATTTGAACCCCAATTGTGGCTTCTCCTGCCACCAATTACTCCTTTTTTCTATGTTAATAACAACTGTGATTCACAAATTATGATACATTTTAAACAATCTTCATATTTGTTTTTATTTCAGGTGCAATTTGTGGTGACATGCAGTCATGGTGTGACATCATGTACTGTGTGGGCCAATATTCTAGAATCACTTTATTTTACTAGTATACTGAAAGTCATATTCATAGAATAATTTCTGTAAAAAATCGTGTCATTACCTATCCTAGAGTATTTCATAACATTGCAACCATGTTCGTTTATTAGCGTGTTATAACTTTTTCAGTTTTTAATTATTGATTGTGTCGAATATAAATGATTCCTTACAAATTTCATAACATAATAACCATGTTCGTTTATTAAGAAATCTTTTTGAATAACCAAAATATAATATGATTTCATCCACTAAATACGTGTTTCGGATCGATTTGGGTCGTAATGACACGGGCCCAAGATCCTCGTCAGGTGCTATGAGCCCACAGGTAGATATAAATTAATTGTAAGTAATTTTCTGTGCTGACATCAAATGAAATTAAAACAATGTTGCACTTTTTTGGACAAAAGTCCAATATTGAGGGTTGTCGCTTCATTTTTCATCTATGGCCTTATGGTATGGTTATCGTCAGCCATTCTAATCTCGGACCTATAATCGCGTCCCTTCGTACTTTCAAGTAAATCTGGAACATAAACTGAGACAGTAGTGAGTATTCAGTCGGGAACCAGCGTAGTGGCGATATTGATAAATGGAGCGAACTAACCGATGGCCAGAGTAAATCACAATGGGACGAAATTCTAGAGTAAGCATCACGTTCCATTTTGACCATGTTTTTGCTAGGCAATACAAAATAAATAAAAAGTTATGAAATTTAAAGAAAACCATGAAATTTCGATAGCCGGGGATTTTGATGAAATAGCCGGTGAAATTCTCCGGTTCCCAGCTGCTAATGAAATCACTGGTGCACATCTACCATACTTATTAAGCATTGAACTGTTACCATGCAGTAAACTTGGTACTAAATTAGTTAGTATCAAGTATACTGTACAGTAACCATGGTAACAGTTCATTGCTTTTCTTCATAGGCAGTACCAGTCCTAGTACCAATATCCGGTGATGTTCCCATATGGTGATCATGAACATATCTTTAATTAGCAATGCATGCATATATAATGTTATATTATCCTACCATGTACAGTAAATAAGAAGTTAACTTGGACATAAACTTCAGTGTGACCTTATTTTCCCCAGAAGATCTCCTACCATTGCAGATGCATGAACATGAATGTTTCTTACAAAATAGGTAACTGAGGTATTGACACAAAATGTATAGGCAACTTTCATGGCATATGTACGCGTAAGTCATCCAAGATGAACTATCTGCCACCCTACCACACAGTTACCATGATATAAACAAGAATTTGGGTTTTAACTCAGGCATGGAAATAATCCTCTACAACTTGGATGACACACACTAAAAATATTGTGGAAGACATGACAAGTTTTATTTATAAGGGTCATCTCCATAGGACTGTCACCAAGTTTGGTTCCAGTATGGAAAGTAGATTCCAAATGAGATCGTTATTTATATATACATGTACTTATCAGAAGTTTCACTGATAAATTTAACTAGAGGCTCTCAGGAGCCTGTAATGCTCACCTGGCTCTCAGTTACCGCAATCATGGTAACATTGTAAGTAATACAGTTGATGTTCAGACCTCGAACACCACCAATATCTTGAACAGTATTTAAAGTCTGATCATGTTTTACTACATTTCTTTGTTGGGCTTTTTTGACAAAAAGCATTCTTGCTAAGGACCACTTTTGACACCAGTTTGAAATCGGGACGTCATTTTGTAAATGGTGGTCATCCAACAATTTTCAACATCAGTTTTGAAGTCGCAACATCAATATCTATTTGGACAAAAAAATTTCATTGAAATAGGACAATGTTGAAATTTCCCACCTGTTTTGGCGGCCATTATGAAAATGGCAGTCAACAAATAATTTTTAACATCGGTTTTGAAGTTGCGACATCAATACCTATTTAGAAACCCAATTTCATTGAAATCAGACAATGTTGAATTTTCATGCTTTTTTTTTTTGGTGGTCATTTTGAAAATGGCGGTCAACGAACAATTCTTAACATCAGTTTTGAAGTAGCAACATCAATACCTATTTGGAAACCAAATTTCATTGAAATTGGACAATGTTGAATTATCCTGCCTTTTTTGGCAGCTATTTTGAAAATGGAGGTCAACGAACAATTTTTAACATCAGTTTTGAAGATGCAACAGCAAAACCTATTTGGAAACCAAATTTCATTGAAATCGGACAATGTTGAATTTTCCCGCCTTTTGTGGCGGCCATTTTTTAAAAATGGCGTTCAATGAACAATTTTCAACACAGGTTTTGACGTCACAATATCAATATCTATTTGGAAACCAAATTTCATTGTTATCGGACAATGTTGAATTTTCCCGCCTTTTTTGGCGGCCATTTTGAAAATAGCAGTCAATGAACAATTTTCAACACCAGTTTTGAAGTCACCACAACATGGCAAACATTTTTTCAATTACACTTAACCTTCAGCTTCTATAGTTTTTGAAAGAAAAGACGAAAAATACAAAAATTTTAAAAATTCGGTGAAAAAAGGGCAATAACTCCTACAAGGGTTTATGGATTTTCTTAAAAAATTCAGGGTGGGTAGATCTTGATATGCTGAGCATTTTTGCAATTTACACTTGACCTCTATCTGTTACACTTTTAGAAATAAAAAATAAAAAATGCAAAAATTTTGAAAATTTTACGGAAAAAGGGTTTTAACTCCAAGATGGGTTTTCAGATTTTCTTCAAAATTGCACAGTGGGTAGATCTCATCATGCTGAGGCCAAAAAAAAAAATATGTGTGTTTCCGGTTACCCGACCGACCCTAATTTTTCCTTCCGACCCTAACATTTTTTTTTCCATACTTCAAAATGTTCTTGTGCGATCTCGATCGTTTTAGCGGTAGTCTTCCGTTTTGTTGGAAGCAACACCACTCAGATGAGTCTTTTTCCACAACCGCTAGCATTATTCATCAGAAAATGCTCCAAGAATCGTTAAAATCGACAGGATTCCCGACTCCTGTCGTCAAATCCGCCATTTTTACTCGTCTGAATTACACTTCCTGTTTTAGCGGTATGACTAAACACCGGAAATACGGCAATGACAAACATACAATGCAACGGACGAAAAATACGAAGCAAAAAAAAAAAAAAAACTTTTTGCCGACCTACCGACCCTATTTTCAAATACCTTGTAACCGGTAACACACATATATTTTTTTTTGGCCTGATCATTTTTACTCCTGACAGATTTTTGACATCTGTAACGGTTTTCGAGTAATTTGCAAAAAACAGCAATTTACCCCTATGTTCTATTTTTAGTAACAGCGGCCATGTTGTTCAGTCTACGGACATAATAATCACAAACTTGAAAGTGCATACCATGGTGATGATTCAGGCCAAGTTTGGTAAGTATTGGCCCCGTAGTTTAAGAGGAGATTTTTAAATAAAAGTTAAGGGACGGACGACGGACGCCGAGTGATGGCAAAAGCTCACATGGCCTTTGGCAAGGAGAGCTAATAATGGGTTATTTCTCTCTTAGAGGAGGGCTAACTTACAACATTCATCTGTCAAAAGTAGGCTCTAATGAACAATTGTGACCAGGTTTAATTTAACAGTTCATACCTGTATGGTTGATTCAGAGAAGATCTCTAAATGAAAGTTTAGTTAGAAGATTGATGGACAACCGATACAAAGAGATAACTTACAATATTAATCTAGCCAGTTTATATAAAAAATATCACAGTAGTCGAGTAACATAAAAACTTTACTGTCAAATAAGATACATACTTTTTATCATGCTGGAATTCCTTCTTTTCTAAACTGTGTTGTAAATGATAGATGTCTAAATTTTTGTCTCCCATTTCCTTTTCCATGGAGGTTATTTTCCTCTTCGCTTCTTGTAGTTCATCTAAAACATAAATAATGAATAACATGAAACGCAAGAAAAACAATAAGTCTCAGTAAACTTTGTTTGGAGGACTTAATAATGATCCAAATCTGCTTACTTTGAAGATTAAGGTGTGTTATTATCCTGTTCCTTGATGATTTTGCCACAATGACACTAACATCATGAAAAATGTTTTTTTACAGTTATTCCAGAAATAAATGTAATGTCAGGGCTGTTCCAGAAAAGTTGGTCTGGGACCCTTTGAAGGCACTTTATATAAATTGCTGTGGGTGGTTGTGTTTTCTTCATCCTTTTGTATTGTACATATGGGGAAGAATTCTATGGGTGGTGGGGTTCAATAAAAAGTGCCTTCAAAACCTCTCNCCCCCCCCCCCCCCCCCCCATGTCAATTTTTCTGGAACAGCGCCATGAGGGGAAAGTACTTTTTCAGCATCCACCACCCATGCAGTTGTAATTCAATATTCTAGTATTCAAAAGTATAAAATTTTGTTTGTAATTAAGCATAATTTAAACATTAAAAGTGCCTACAAATCTCCCCCCCCCCCATTTTTCCTGGAATAGAATGAACACAATTTGGCTGTCGACGGGTGATAAGCCAGATTCTCGATAATTATCCAATCAAAATGAGTTTACTGGTACAATGTGGATTTTGATTGATAGACAGCTGATTGATGCCGGCACTAAAACAATCATCAAAAAGATTACTGTGGATTTTGTAGTTGTTTTTTAGGGCTTGGTGACAGTATTAGTCATGCTAAGACAATCATAGTTCTCAATCCTTGACTTTATCACAGTTCACCAGCCCCACATTCAGGCAAACCCAGTTCGGTGCATGACTTGGTTTATGACTAGATCTATACAATACACTTTTATCCTTACAGTAGAGTGAAGAGCTTGCACATTTAAACAAAGTGAACTTAATGATGTCTGCAATGCAAGAAAGGTCACTCTAACTCCAGAACATCAATCTTTGACTGAATCAGTAACAACAATTAATTTAGTAATAAACAGACATTTGCGAGATGGCAGCCATCTCTGTGAGTCCAATGTAATAAGTGCAAACTTAAAACAAAGGTCACCAATCATGGTTCATGACACATTGTCTCAAAGTGATCTAGCTCATGCAAAATATCAAAAGCCTATCTCTGAAGACAAAAAAGTTATAGCCAGGACATGACTTGTCATTATAAAAACAACAATCTGACCTTGACTACAAAGTTCAAGGTCACCAATCATAGTTCATGACACATCGTCTTGAGGTGATCAATCTTCATTCAAAATATCAAAAGCCTATCTCAAAAAGACAAAAAAAGTTACAGCCTGGACATGACTTTGTTATGAATGGACAGACAGACAAAGTGATTACTATAGGGTATCTACCACTATGTATTGGGCCCTAATAACAGAAAAGCATGGATAAAATGTACATCAGACAAAGAGTTAAGTGTTCTGCAATCCCTAAATACTTGTATTAGATGAAAACAAAGCATCATTATACCCCTTGCTTTAGCTGGTGATATTTAGTGATCATGATGTCAATTCATTTGTCTATCCGTTCGCCACAGAGGTACACGCTTTGCTTACAACTCCCCCTTAACCACTTGAAATTTATTGAGACTTTCACAGATGTTCATTGCATATTTCCTTTGTGCACCTACTATTTCAAAATTTGATTTGATTTGATTTTTTTTTTCTTTTTGAATTCTGGAATATAATGGGGGATCATAAAGGGTCTTTGAGATAAGATCTGGACAAAAAATGTCTACCATGATTCCAGTATACCTTTCCCGACTTCCTTGTGGGGGATGAAAATTAACATAAAATTTTATTCTATCAGGAAGGTCATACTTTGTACACACAACGAACTTTTGTGACAAATGAAATAAACACCCATTTCCTTTAGAAAAATAATGACAGACCTAATCTACAATACTTACTGTATATCTCTGTAAACTTTTTCTTTAAGTTACTAAAATTAACATTTTCTTGTTTATATTCTCCACTGGATACCATTTTCTCTATTTCCTGTTTTAGTTTGTCTATTTCTTTACTTTTATGGACATTATCATCTTCCAATTCTGAAACTTTTGCCTCTTCCTTACAAAATTTTTCATAAAATTTGTCTGCCTCGATTTCTGCTTGTTTTGCTTTGTCTTGCGCTGTTTTTAACTTTTCATACAAGTCACTTTCCCTGTCTCTTTTTTCTAGTTGTTGTTCAAGTCCCTACAACAGAGCAAACATTGAGACAGCTTAAAACCACAAACTATTTCCCTTTATCAAAAATGCAACCAAGAGCATGATTCTCCCTACAAAACTGACAAGGTCACCTCCAAGGATCGAACTCGGGACGTCTAGCACTTTAGCCAGCCACCTAACCGAGTGAGCTATAGAATTGATCTGTTATCCTAGTTGATTTACTGGCTATTTCAATCTATCTACTTCAACAAAGATAGGCTGTCTTGTTACAAAAATAAGATAGAGGCATACAGGAAGTAATGAGTAACAACTCTGGATAAGTGAGGCATGTTAACAACAAAAATTTATGTCAAAGAGTAAAAGAACTGTATTATATAGAGAGTTGTGATATACAGAGTTTTCCCAGTTAAATAAATGTGATATTGTCACCCTGTAAATGGGAGCAACAGTACAAGCAATCTTTGACAATAATTTTAAAATTAATTAATCTGAAAATATGAATCAATGTATCAGCTAATAGGAAGCAAACTAGCTGTCATGGTAATGGTAGTGTGAAAGGTAGAAATGGTGCAACTCAACACTAACACTTCAGAAAGGTAGAAATGGTACATCTCAACACTTATGCTTCAGACCAAATATCAAACTATTACTATATACATGATATACACAAAACAAGAAATCTTTGCAAAATTTTCATCATAAACTAATACAAAAAAACATCAATGAATCAACAAGATGTGTTTGTGAAACACTATGCCCCGGTAGCAACCATGTCTACAATACAAACTTGCTAAAATTGCAATTACTAGAAATTAAGGTTAAGTAGACATTGTATTTTGCTCCATTAGATCTATACATATAGAATATCAAACCTCTTGCAATAGTAATTAACGAGCTAATAAAGCAAAATCTAGATTTTGACCTTTTGACCTCTGTGACCTTGACCTTAATGAAATTTGCATTGACCTTAATGAAATTTGCATAATGGTGTTCAGCTTTATATGATTAATATACAGGCCAAATATGAAGGTCCTTTCACATCTGGTTGAAAAGATAAAGGCAATAAAGTTTTCAAATTTTCACTTGAACTGAGCTAATTTTTTTTAAGGATTTGTACTAAACTCTATTAGAGCTATTCACATATAGAATATGAAGCCTCTAGCAATTTAATTTATGGGCTACAGCAAAATCTAGATTTTCACCTTTTGACCTCTGTGACCTTGACATTGTGACCCTGACCTGACCTAAGTGAAATCTGAATAATACTGTTCAGCTTCATATAACCATTATACAGACCAAATATTAAGGTCCTATCACATCTTGTTGGAAAGATATAGGCAATGTTAAAAGTTTTTAAATTTGAACTCAGTGACCTTGACCTTTGACCTGACAGAATTTTTTTTTGATGGATTTGTACTAAGATTCATTAGATCTATTCATATATGGAATATCAAGCCTCTAGCTAGCAATTGTAATTAACGAGCTATAGCAAATCTATATTTTGACCTTTTCACCTCTGTGACCTTGACCTTTGACCTTACCTTAGTAAAATTTGCATAATGCTGTTCAGCTTCATATGACCAATATACAGGCTAAATATGAAGGTCCTATCCCATCTGGTTGAAAAAATATAGGCAATGTTAAAAGTTTTTGTTAAAGTTTTCAAATTTGCAATAAGTGACCTTGACCTTTTACCTGATCCAAATTCTTTTGGTAGATTTGTACTAAGCATCATCAGATCCATTCACATGTATAATATCAAGCCTCTATCAATAGTAATGAACGAGTTATAGCAAAATCTAGATTTTGACCTTTGACCTTTGTGACTTTGACCTGACCTTAGTGAAATTTGCATAATGGTGTTCAGCTTCACATGATCAATACACATACCAAATATGAAGGTCCTATCACATCTGGTTTAAAAGTTATGAGCCAGGTTAAAGTTGCGGACAGACAGAGAGACATACATACATACATACAGACAGGGCAAAAACAATATGCCCCTAATCTAAAAAAAAAAACAAACAAAAAAACTAAAATTAGAAATTGATACACCTCGAAAGAGAAGGCAAGGTACAACTTGACATTAATCTTCAAATTAAATTTTAAATCAATTTAGCAAAAGGTCCTGGGATCTGTTACAAATGCATACACTTAACAAAATCTAAACATTGCTGATTAAAGAAAAATGGACAGACATAAGTGGAAGAGTAGTTATTGTGCCCTACAAGGAACACATAAACATGGGTTATCAAAAACATGTCAAAACTTGTTGTTACCTCCACTGTTTTCTTTAGTCCTTCTATAATGTCCCCATCTTTCTTGTTTCTGTCTTTCAGTTTATTATTCTCTATTACCAGCTTTACAATCTTACAAGAAAACAAAACATCAGTTTTATATTTTCCTTTTAATATGAAACTATTTAACAAGTACTGTGGAAGTACTTTTATTCGTGGACACCAATTTTCGTGGTTTTCATAAATAGCACTACTCCATGGGTTCTTAAATTCGTGGTTTAGAGTTCTGTGCATTACATCGACAAGGAAAATTGCATTTTGTTGGGAACTTAATTTCGTGGATTTAGCTAACCACGAAATCCACGAAAATTTGAACTCCACGAACGATAGTACTTTCACAGTATATAAATCGGTGGTTGTATCAATACTTTTTGCCTGTATTTCTGTGCAAAATTCGGAACAAATGGATAAAAATGTTGTACAATTCTAAAACTGTTAACTTTTTTAATAAACAGCTGCGCCAAGAGCGCATGATACGCCCGTCCCCACTTTAAAGCAAACTGATTAAATGATTCTTGAAATTAAAAACTCCATATGAACAAACATGACAAGGGACTTCCCATATATATCAATTATTTCATCTGATGTTAAACAGTCAAAAATGTATATTGTTTTAGGGTAGTGATGTCTTAAAATAAAAGAATATCGATGTGTAGACAGAAATTGCAATTTCATACTTTTTTGAAATAATCAAAGTACTATAACTGTGGAACGAAAAATCCATCGACAAAATAAAACAATAAGGAGCTTCCTCTCGTCATACCCAACAATCCTGCAAAGTTTCAAGAAAAATGATCACAGCATTCTCTAGTTAGAGTACGACATGTGGACAAAAATTGCAATTTCATGCTTTTTTGAAATAATCAAAAGTGCCATAACTCAGGAACGAATAATCCGACGACAAAATAAAACGATAGGGAGCTTTCTCTCGTCATACCCAACAATCCTGCAAAGTTTCAAGAAAAATGATCAAAGCATTATCTAGTTCGAGTACGACATGTGGATGAAAATTGCAATTTCAAGCTTTTTTCAAATAATCAAAGTCCCATAACTCTGGAACGAAAAATCTGACAACAAAATAAAACGATAGGGAGCTTTCTTCCGTCATACCCAACAATCCTGCAAAGTTTCAAGAAAAATGTTCAGTACGACGTGTGGACGGACGGACGGACAGACGGACGGACGGACACCGGTATACCATAATACGTCCCGTCAAAGACGGGCGTATAAAAAAATGCCTTTTGTAGAGGCTTATGCCCATCCTACAATCTGTTTGGATGGTTTTTCCAGTTATGAAGAGTCATTCTTGATTTACATTAATAATATTAGTAAAATTTATGCACAAATAAAGCCGAAATTGTAAGATTTTCATAATCTACTTGATCTAAAAGAAGTGAAACAGAGTTTAATTTTTTGTCGAAACAGAGTTTAATTTTTTGTCCAGGATTAATTCAGTTACGGTATTAGTCATAATACCTCAACTTGACAAGTAGGGTTATACACATGTATTCAAGTATATTCTGCTGAAGTGAAATATCCAATTAAATCCTGCAAATTGATTGGTCAGCTTGACAGGGGACATGAGACTGTATCCCGGTGGTAGCAAAAATACAATTTTAGTTTGCTTTTTTAGGAAAATAGACCATATCTGAGTTCTGATATTTAGATTCACTAGCTGTTGTTTTTCCGCCCTATGTCACAAACGTGTCTGCCCCATGTGACCAAGAATGTACTACAACAACATAGTTTCATGACATCTTGGGCTTTATGACATAACGTTTTCTATACTGTGGTCTGGTAAATCCTGATACTAGAGCTTACATATAGTCTATTGCAGCACTTCTAGCAGAATAAATAGTTATTCATTCTCAAAGAGAAAGGGGTACAGTCAACCAATCTGTCATTTCATCTGATATTTCTCATCTCTGCTCTGCCTGAAATAATTCTTTTGAAATTTGGTAACCTGCTTTCTTGAAATTATTTGTGCAAACATATAGTGAAGTAAGCAGAGAGCAAAATCCATTAAACATATTAAATAAGGGATGTGACACAACTTTTAAAAACTTCATGATATGCTCCAATCAAAATTGTAGACCAATTTAAAATCATAATACAAAATTTGTGATGCTTTGATTACTACAATAATTTAACATATTCCCACCTTGTCTTTAGCTGTCTTGTCCATGTATTCTAATTTACATTTGGTACTCATACTCTACAACAGAAAAATATATTTTCCACAAAATTTGAATATATCTATGAAGCATATATGAAGAAACTTAATACTTATCACTCATTTTGTTCTGATCCCAGAAATTTTTTTTTTACATCATCTCAATTGAAAATATTGAAGCATATTGATACAGAATTTACATTATAATATAAATTAACAAATCCTAGTTTCTATAAAACTAGCCTACAAAAGTTCAAACAGTTATACCTTCAAAAATTACTTGCTCTCCCCCCTTATTTTGACATATTATTAACCACATTCTGTGAAAGTACTATGGTTTGTGGGATTCCAATTTTCATAGATTTAGTGATTTAAAGAAACTATGAAGTTTAAAACCAAATGAAATACCAACTTTCACTCACATTTCAATAAAAATGCCATTGAACCATGAAATCAGAAACGCATAAAGACATGAAAGATATGATTTTGGCAAATCCATGAAAATTGAAACCCACGAAATACAGTACAAATGTACTTTCACAGTGCATGCACATCTTTTTTTTACAGAAGTCCTTTTTTGAATATTTTTTTGCACATAAACAATATTTTCTGTTAGTGTATGGTTTGTTTTGGTTTTATTTATTTATTTATTTTTTAAATCCTGTCTCTATAACAACATGCACAAGTTGTCTGAAAACCTGACCAAGAAACACCCTTTAGAAATACAGTCGAACTTCGATGGCTCGAACACCCAAGGGACCAATGAAAACAGTTGGAGTCAAAGGGGTGTTTGAGATATCAAGGTCGAACTTTGTTAAAATTGGAACCAAGGGACCACAGAAAAGGTTCGAGGCATCCATGGTGTTTGAGTTATTACAGTTCGAGCCATGGAAGTTCTACTGTAAAATAAAGATGTTACCTCGTCTAAAGTTGATGTAGACAACGGACGTCCAGCAGATTCAGCTTCCTTCAGTTTATCCGCTAGTGCTGTTTTATCCTTCTGTAACTTCTCAAATTTATCTTGTGAATCTTTCAAACTCATTTCAGTTTTCTGTAATTTCAGCTGCAGTTCATGATTTTGATCTTCAGACTTAGTGAACTGATCCTTCACCTCAACCATCTCAGTATTTGTTTTAGTCAAAGCTGAAGTCAACTGATCAATGTTTTTTTGTTTTTCTTGAATCTTATTTTGATATTTTTGATTAATTTCTTCAAGTTTAACTTGTAAAACATCTGGTGTGATACTCTCTGACAACTTTTGACGTAATGTATCAATATCAGTTTGAAGTTCCTGACACTTTTCTTCTTCCGATTTCGCTAACACCTGATACTTTTGTTGTAAGTTAGAAATTTCAGATAAAAGTTTGTCATTATCACTCATTAAAACTTTTTCTGTTGCTTTCATAATTTCTAGATCGTCTTTCAGTTCCTGTATCTTCATATTTCCTTTCTCCTTCAATTCAGTCTGATCTGTACTAGCTTTGCTCAATTTATTTAATGTATCTTTCAATTCAGATTCTAGTTTTACTTTATCCTCCCTTAAATTCTGAATTTCAGACATTAGTTCAACCACCTTACTTTCTTGACTTTTGGAATCCTAAAATTTAAAAGAGCTTTGTAGAATACACTATTGACAGATTTTAAAATCAAAGAAAAAATGGTGTGCTTTTTAAGGGAGCGATGTCCTGGAATTTTAGGACACGTGAACTAAAAATGGTCAATACATGTATCACAGAATATTTCATGATAAATATATACTATTAGTTATTTGTTTTGTGAGTATGGAATTCTCAGCTTGTATAGCATCAAGTGCTATAGCACAAGATACAATACGAGCTTAGAAATCCATCCAAGCAAAACAAATTACAAATAGTGTTTTTATAGCTAATTCTGTTATTGATATATACCAGATATATGTTTCTTTTTCTACTGAAATATTTTCTAGGTTAAACATATAATATATAGTTAAATATAGCGCTTTCTTTCATGGGATTTTTTTCTCACAAAGTCTCACGCGACGTGATATTCATACACTGTTGCTAACGTTCCATAGAGATTGATGATAATATGTTCATATCAGTGCAGTGCAGTGATAATAGAATTATCATCGATCAGGAACAATTGAAAATCAAGCAAATTAGCGATAATAGGAATTATTTCATGTATCTTACTCTAATGACAAAAGAAGTTTGTTGAAATTTCAAAGTTCTGCATATGCTCATTTATTTATTACTTTAATAATTTGTAAAGGTTCTGCAGAACCTAATGTCTTGCCTGCTCACTCTTCTTTCATTATAATTTGGTCTATACTAAGATGTGGTTGCTAAGAATTCTAAGAAATAACTGGTCTTTGAGAGTATCAGGAAATTTACTAAAATTGGAATAAATTGATGCAAAGTTTTCAATAAACTGCTGCGCCAAGAGCACATGAAACGCCCATCCACTGTCAAGTTGAACTTTATGGCATTGTTGGACCACAACAAAATTTTGATTGAAAAAAAAAAAATCAAACAGAATATGTGCCTTACCAAGATGTTATAATTAACAAATATCAAATTAAATTTCACAAAGTTCAAGGGCCATAACTCTGTACAAAATCAATCAACCGGAACCAAATTCATACTTGATCTGTATCTCACCTGGATATACTCATACATGTATACCAAATATGAAATCAATATGTCAAGGGGTTACAGAAAATAACTCAGGAAACCTATATTTTTCAAAATTTCACTAAGTCAAAGGGCCATAACTCTGTACAAAATCAACCAACCAGAATCAAATTATAGTTAATCTGTATCTCACCTAGATATACTCACATACCAAATATGAAATCAATATGTCTAGCGGTTACAGAAAAAAAATAAAACTTCGGAAACCTATATTTTTCAAAATTTTAATAAATCCAAGGGCCATAACTCTGTACAAAAAAACAACCAACCAGAACCAAATTCCAACTTGATCTGTATCTCACCTAGGTATACTCATATACCAAATATGAAATCAATATGTCATGGGGGTTACAGAAAAAACTCCTGAAACCTACATTTTTCAAAATTTCACTAAGTCCAAGGGCCATAACTCTGTACAAAATCAACCGACTGGAACCAAATTTAAACATGATCTATATCTCACCTAGATATACTCATATACCAAATATGAAATCAATATGTCAAGAGGTTACAGAAAAAACTCCGGAAACACAAATTTCTCAAAATTTCATTCAGTCCAAGGACCATAACTCTGAACAAAATCAACCGACTGGAACCAAATTTAAACAAGATCTGTATCTCACCTAGATATACTCATATACCAAATATGAAATCAATATGTCAAACCAAAAACCAAAAAGTTAACAGGCGGACGGACGGAGGGTATAAAATAATACGTCTGTCTTTCGACGGGTGTATAAAATTTGTATCCCACCTAGATATACTCATACCAAATATGAAATCAATATGTCAAGCGGTTACAGAAAAACTCTCCGGAAACTAAAGAGTTAACGGTCAGATGGACGGAGAGCATACCATAATACGTCCCTCTTTTGAGGGGCGTATAAAAATTGTTAGTCTTGGACTTTTCCAAGAAATTTACCAAAGTTGGAATGGGAATAAAATTCTGATAGCCATGCCTGCCAACTTTTGAAAATCCCCATGGGGGTTTGCTGCGTGTCAAATAAGGAAAATCCTAATATTACCTGGTTAAAGGGGGTCTTATGGTATGCTTTTGTTGTGTATACTGTTCTTATGTGTTTCATCATTACATTGAACTCTTCCTTAGTTGATTAATTGTCTTCAAGTGTCTTTTATTTGGAATTTCAACTTTTGATTTTTGGAGCCTCCATGGGGGTTTTCCCTCAAAAACCCCCAGAAAGCGGGAAGGTTGGCAGGCCTGGATAGCTTATTACCCATTTATAGACTACATGCAACAATTCTACATGAAAATTAATTTTTTTCAGTTCTAATTATTGTAAAACATTGTTGATATATGGACATGATGGATCTTAAGTGAAAATTTAGCCAAATTCATTGATGCGAAAAATGTAAGTGTAGGTGACATAATTCTGTTATGGATGTTGGTTACTACTTAAGATGTTACCACTTACCAATTATCATCTGTCTATGGCATGTAGGTGCTGAAATATGGTGCAAACAAAAAATTTGATCGCAAAAAGTCCAACTTATGCCAAAATATTGAACATTGGTTTTTTTTTTTTTTTTTTTTTCAAAAATAAACATAGGATTCAATAATGAAGTAACATTCATCGCAGGCAAGACATAAAACATGGTAGCCTATACAACATACATTTGTATGTCACACATTGATTTTTTTTCTAAATATATGTACTTGATATATTTATTGAAGTCCTTTGTTTGTGAGAGTTTAAACTACAGACACATATGGGCCTGTATCACTCACTTGGAGTCTTCTTTTGTTCATATGCCACCCAATGATCATCCAATTGATTATTCATACTATTCATCAGTTCATGAGATGTTGCAGCTTTTGAGAAGAAGATATTAAAATATTGGTGGCAATCTGAATAGGTAGGAACGTCAAATTCCAAACTTAGAAGGGACCATCAAAGGACTTTTATGACCAGATTCAATTAACAATGTTCAAGAGGTTCCAGAGAAGATTTTTGAATGCATTTCCCATATCATGCATATGGTCAGATGTTAAACTATATTCCCTGCTTCCAACCATCTTGGCTGTGGTAGGAACATAAAAATCACAAACCTTTGAACATGTTGAAGAGGACGACCCAAGGAATATTGTGATAATTTGGTAAAAAAATTGTCAAGCAGTTCAAGAGTAGAAGCTGTCTGAATGCATTTCCCACAGATCCTTTGTTAAACATTATATTCCCAGGAAGCAGCCATAGTAGATGAGGTAAAAACATAAAAATGGGTCAAACACTCAAATGGCCGGGTTGCGTTTTGGTGCTTCTAGCTAGAAAATGTTGATTAATTGGTTCCCTAATGGGTCTGTGCATAGAATATGTTGAAAATATTGATAAAAGATGACTAAGTAAAAAAGTCTGGAAAAATATGAAATAATATTGGAAATAATTCAATAAAGTCAGGTGCACATCTTCAATATATAAAGAAGCATTCTGTGAAGTTGATGAAAATTGTAGGAGGAGTTGATTTCACAAAATAGGTACCCTATGTTAAACATTTTGATAAAAAAAGGACTAAGTTCCAAAGTCCGGAAAAATTGGAAAAAATTTCCAAAATATTTCCATAAAGTCAGGTGCACATCTTCAATATGTATAGAAACATCCTGTGAAGTTTCAAAGATGTTGGTTGAAAACTGTAGGAGGAGTTGATTTCACAAAATAGGCACCCTATGTTAAACATTTGGATAAAAAAATGACTAAGTTCTGAAGTCCGGAAAAATTGGAAAAAATTTCCAAAATATTTCCATAAAGTCAGGTGCACATCTTCAATATATATAGAAACATTCTGTGAAGTTTCAAAGATGTGGGTTGAAAACTGTAGGAGGAGTTGATTTCACAAAATAGGTACCCTATGTTAAAC
>MJUU01068679.1:114378-133252 GCA_002080025.1 Modiolus philippinarum | reverse complement strand
ATAATAATTTTCTCTTAGAAATTTGCTTTACTTCTTATATTCCATATATTTTCTTTTTTTTTATGTCTTTGGTTATTGTCAGGAGTGCAACAAAATGAGATAGAATAGGGGGTTAATAAAAAGTAGTGTTTTGTCTTCAAAACTCATATTTGAAATTTCATTATTCTGTTAACATCTTGATAATATGGTACTCTTACATGGAGAGTAGTTGAATTTAACTTTTGTCATCACATCATCAAAATAAATTAGGTGAAAATGGCCAAAAAATTAAATATTTAGAGAGAAAGAATGATTCCAAACTGCATAAAATCATGGTATGTTGAGATACCAATTCTCTATCCTGCCATGGCATTCTGAATCCCCTGTCATGGAATTTTGCACCCCCATCTGAAAATTGTAACAGATCATCAACCATGGTATTTTGACCCCCCTACCATGGGATTTTGAACCCCCCTTTCAAGACATGTGAATCATACATTGAGATATTAATTCTCGATCTTTCTATGGTATTCTGACCCCCTGTCATGAAATTTTGCACCCTATCTGAAAATTGTGACATTTTGTCAACCATGGTATTTTGATCCCCCTACCATGGGATTTTGAACCCCTATCAAAACATGTAACTTGTATGTTAAGATATTAATTTTCTATCCTGCCCTATCATTCTAACCCCCTATCATGGAATTTTGCACCCTCATCTGAAAATTCTGACATTTTGTCAATCATAGTATTTTGACCCCCCTACCATGGTATTTTGAACCCCCCTTTCAAGACATATAAATTGTACATTGAGATATTAATTCTCAATCCTGCCATGGTATTCTGACCACCTGTCGTAGAATTTTGCACCCCCATCTGAAAATTGTGACATTTTGTAAACCATGGTAATTGACCCCCTACCATGGGATTTTAAACCCCCTCTCAAAACATGTAAATTGTATGTTAATATATTAATTTCTCTATGCTGCCATGGTATTCTGACCCCCTGTCATGGAAATTTGCACCTCCATCTGAAAATTGTGACATTTTTGTCAATCATGGTATTTTGAACCCCCTACCATGGGATTTTGAACCCCCTTATTGAGAATATGAAATAAAGGGGGTTCGATATTCCATGATGGGGTTCAAAATAAAATGGGATAAAACTGACCCCGGGGTCAATTTTCCATATGGTATTTTGACCCCGGGGTCAATTTTCCATATGGAATTTTGAACCCGGGGTCAATTTTTTAGGGGTTCAAAATTCCATATGACACCGGATTTGCACTCCGTGCAACCCGGCCAAAAATCAAAACTTTGAAATAGACAAACCTAGGACTTTTATTATCAAATTTGGTGAAAACTGTTCAAACAGTTCAAGAGAATTCTTTTGAATGCATTTATATTAACATGATTAAGGTCCTATGTTAAACTATGTTCCATGCTGGCATTAGGAACATAAAAATCATAATTTAGAAGGTGGCAACTGAAGGACTATTATGATCAAATTTCATTAAAATTGTCAAAGCAGTTCAATTGGAAAAATCTTTGAATGCATTTTATATACGGTATGCCATCTTGAATGAGGTATGAACATAAAAACCATAAACTTTGGAGGGGACCAACAAAGAACTAAATAATGATAAAACTTGGTTAAAATTGTTCAATCAGTTCCAGAGAACAAGAGTTGTCAGAAGACAACATAGCTCGCAGGGGATTCCAGTAACCTCAATGCACAATTAATTCCAAAGTAATAGAAAGCTTTCTTCACAAGAAAGTCACATATCAAATATAAACACTCTATCACTAAACAACTTAATTCTAGAAGCAAAGTTAAAGTTTTTAAAAAATTGCCCTCAGGGAAAGGTCAAGGTCAAAATGTCTACAAATATGGTACCATTAGAAAACTCTCATCAAAAGAAAGTCCCATACTAATTATGAACACCCTACCACTAAACAACTAAATTCTAGTTTTTAAAAAATTACCCTCAGGGCAAGGTCAAGGTCAAAATATCTACAAATATGGTACCACAAGAAAGATCTCACCATAAAGAATTTACATACAAAATATAAACACCCTAACACTAAAGGCCTACCTTCTATAGGCAAGGTTAAAGTTTTTTACAAATTGCCCTCAGGGCAAGGTCAAGGTCAAAATGTCTACAAGTATGGTACCAGAAGAAAGATCTCATCATAAGGAAATTACATACCAAATTTGAACACCCTACAACTAAAAGCCTACCTTCTACAGGCAAGGTTAAAGTTTTTTAAAAATTGCCCTAGGGGCAAGGTCAAGGTCAAAATGTCTACAAGTATGGCAACAATCATAAGGAAGTTATATACCAAATATGAACACCCTACCACTAAAAGCCTACCTTCTAGAGGCAAGGTTAAAGTTTTTTTAAAATTGCCCTAAAGGGCAAGGTCAAGGTCAAAATGTCTACAAGTATAGTACCAGAAGAAAGCTCTCATCACAAGAGAGTCACATACCAAATATCAACATCCTAGGTCTCAATTCCACAAGCCAGGTTAAAGTTTTGCTGACGCCGATGACGCCGACGCCGGGGGTATGACAATAGCTCTCCGGACATTCGTCCCGGAGAGCTAAAAAGAGGCTTGAATGCATTTCCCATAGGGTCCAATGTTAAACTATGATCCACAATGGCAGCGATTTTGAGATGTGAACTGCTGAAAATATGTAGAAAGTGTAAATAGTAATGTACCTAATAAAATAACCTACCTGGTGGTTGCTTTCCAAATCTTGTAACTCTGTTCTTAAACTGTCATTCTTCTTTTGTAAAGATTCAATCTTGGATTCTGCTTCATCAAACAGTTCTTTCTCAACCATACCATCTACCTTTTTATACAAATTATCATTCTCTTCTTGTAATACCTCTGTTTTAGCCTCTGCCTCATCTAGTTTGTATTGAATTATTTCTAATTGTTTTGTTAATGTATCAATTTCTTCTTGTAAAACTTCCACCTTACATTCAAATTCCACTACTTTCTCATTTAAAGAATTTCTCTCCAACTCTGCTTCCTGTTTCAAAGTACTAATCTCTTCCTGTAAAACCTCAATTTCACATTCTAATTTTACAGTACTGTCTTTAAATGAATCCTTTTCTGCTTCAGATTTTTGTTGTAATTTAGCAATATCCTCTACCAAATTGTTTATCCTGCATTCTAATTCCTCTTTACATTTTGTATGTTCTATTATCATGCTTTCATTCTCCTGTTGTAATTTAGATCTAAAACTGTCACTTTCCTCAATTTTACATTCTAATTCTTGGCATTTTGTAGTACTGTTCTCCAATTCTATTTGTAAGGATCTGACTTTACTTTCTAGTTCACATATTGATTCTGATTTTTCAAGTAAATCTCTATTTTCTTCATCAAGAATGTCAATTTTACATTTCAGTTCCTGAATTTGAGATTCTTCGGCTGCTAATTTTTCCAACAAGGACCTATTATCTTCTTCCAATATCTCAACTTTACACTCTAATACTTCAGTTTTGCTGTTTCTTTCTGATTTTTCAGACAGACATTTACTATCCTCATGTACCTCTAAACCCTGTGTTTCACCTTGTAACAAATTCAACTTTTCAAGCAAAGATTTCTTTTCTTCTTCCATAATTTCTATTCTGTTTTTAAAGTTATACATGTCAGAGTTATCAATTCCTGAATTTGCCGACAAATACCGATTTTCTTTCTCAAGGGACTCAATTTTACTCTCAAGTACTCTTATTTGTGATATGTCGGTTTGTTTTATTTTCTCTGATAAACATCTGTTTTCCTCCAAAAGAACTTCAATTTTACATTCTAATTCTTCTGTGTTACTTCTACACGTAATATTGCCTTCTTCTTTTCCCTCCATAGATCCATTATCCTTGTCAGGTAATTGAATTTCAGAATTAAGATCCTTATCTGTGGTTTCAATTTTCCTCAACTCCAATTTTTCTTCTAGACATTTCTTTTCATTTACAAGAGTGTCAATTCTAATTTCTAGTGTTTGGATTTTTTCTATGTTACCATTCCTTTCTGTCTTTAAAAAGCACTTATTTTCTTCTTCTAATAACTGAATACTGTATTCCAAATCTTCTGTTGATTTAGTTTGTGCCTCATGTAACTTTTCCAGTAAGCTTTGGTTTTCTTCCTCTAGAACCTCAATTTTGCATTCTAGTTCCTGAACTTTTGTCATAGTGTTTTCTTCAACTTTATCTTGTAAACATTTTTTTTCCTCCTCTAGAACCTTTATTTTGCATTCTAGTTCCTGAACTTTTGTATAATTAATATCTTCAACTTTATCTTGTAAACATTTATTTTCCTCCTCTAGAACCTCAATTTTGCATTCTAGTTCCTGAACTTTTGTATCATTGTTTTCTTCAACTTTATCTTGTAAACATTTATTTTCTTCCTCCAAAACTTCAACTTTGCATTCAAGTTCTACCAATTTACTAAGATTACCATTTTCATGTTTTTCCGACAAACATTTATTTTCCTTTTCGAGCTCTTCAATCTTTGATACCAGTGTTTGAATTCCATTTTCATCATTAATATTCGATTTCTCTAATAAACTTTTGTTTTCTTCGGTGAGAAATACAATTCTGTCTTCTAATTCTTTATGCTTTGATTCATTGTCATTTCCCAGTCTTTCCAACAAACTTTTGTTTTCTTCTAATAACACACATTTTTCCTCCGATAATTTCTCCATTTCTAGTTTTAGAACATGCACATCTATCTCTTGTTCCCTTTCATTCTCTATGTGAGTATTGCAAGATTCCATTTTACTGATCTGTTGTTTAAGGTCAGAATTTTGAGCACGTAACTTTTCATGTTCAGACATGAGTTCAACAAGCTGTTGTTCACCATCACCTCCCTCTAAACTCTCCTTTAAACATTTTATCTGATCCTGTAAGTCATCTCTCAGATTTTCCAGTAAAACATTTTTTTCTATGAGACTGTCATATTTTCTAGTTAATTCTTCATGTTCAAGTTTCAGTTGTTCATGCAGTATGGTGGATTCTTCACATTTGAGTTTCAGTTCATCACATTGTGAGTTAAGATCTATTTGAACAACATTTTGTTTCAAATCTTTAGGATCACCCTTTCTCATTGCTTCCTTTAGACATTGGTTCTCTGTTTTCAACTGTTCAAATTCTTTCTGAAGGGTTATATATTTCTCATCATTAGGAACATCTTCTTGTCCCAAATGTGGCACTTCCGATTGTATTAACGGTTCATTTCCTTCTGTCTGAGATCCCACAGATTCGCAACTCAAACCATGCCCAGCACTATTTTCTTTTAAATTTGTAAATTCTACACATTGACTGTGTTCCTTTTGTAAATTTTCCAAAGTCTTTTGAAGTTCAACATATTTGAGTCCTTCATTTTCATTAACATTTTGATCATGAAACGCCATTTCAGATTTTTCTTTTAAAAGATGATTGAGTTTCTGAACCTCATTCTCTAGCTGTTGTATTTTCATTTTATAATGATCCTCATTATATTTGTGCGAAATTTCATTTCCTGATTCTACATCAGTTTTTTCTACAACGTTATGAGTTGTGTTTGATTCAACCGCTGGCAGATTATCCACCTCCATCTCTACAGGATGTATCTGACCAGTTTCCCTGCTGTGATCACTAGATGTGTTCTCATCTCCAAGAGACCTTTGTTCTGTACATACACCCGACAATTCCTCAGCAATACTTCCTTTGCATGTTTTATTAAATAAACCATCTTGCAGCTGAAGATTTTCATTTTCTAAGTCTTTTATTTTTGTTTCCAGTTCATTGTTTATACTTTTGCACTTTTTATATTCAAGTTTAAGCAGTGATAAACTATCTGATAATTCTAGATTCGCACTTTCTAATTCTTCAATTCTAGTTTCCAAGTCTTGACAGTGTTCTTTGTACACATCTGCTAGTTCTACTTCAACACTTCTACGGTTATTTTCTGATACAGAATCAGCTCGTACCTTTTCTCCAAATGATACCAGTTCTCTTTGTAATGATTTGATTTTTTCCTGGTCAAGTCTTTGTGATTCTTTTATTTGAGCCATTTCAACTCTCAACTCTTTCTTTTCTAATTCAAAAACTTCCAACCGAGCCTTTTCATCTTCAGGAAAATTGGCAGTATATCGTAAAACAGATTGTTTCAATTCACCATTTTCACATTCGATTTCCCTAAGTCTGATTTCCAGATCTGCACAATGTTCTTTCAATACATCATTAAGCTCTTCAGCAGTACTTTTTTGATTCATTTGATTTTCAGTGGTTAATTGCTCTGTCAGAGTGGCCATCTGCTCTTCTAAACCTCTTGCATGACTCTTTAAGCTATCATTCTCATTTTGTAAAGATATAATTTGTTCCCTCAGTCCATCTACATCCTCTGATGATTTAATATGTTTTTCCTTCAGTTCATCATTTTCTGTTTGTAATTCTTTGAGTCTATTTTCTAAATCCTCACAATGCTCTTTCAACACATCACTGAGTTCATCTGCAGCACTTCGTCTCGGTTCATCAGCAGCAGATATAGTTCTTTTAAGTTTCTCTTTAAGCATCCCATTTTCGATTTCAATTTCTTTGAGCCTATTTTCTAAATCATCACAGTGCTCCCTCAGAACATCACTCAATTCATCAGCAGTACTTATTCTTTGGCCGTCTGCTCCACAATGTTCCTTCATCTTGGAATATAAATTGAGAATTTCCTTCTCAAGATCCGATATTCTTTGTTCTTTTTCATTAACAATCAATTTGTAGTTATTTAATTCAGTAGAAATATCATTTAAACCTTCGTTTTTTATTTCCAACATTTGTTCATGCTTCTGTTGTTTAATATCATCCAACTCTTTCTGTATTTTCTCCTTACACTGTGTCATGTCTGATAGTTTAAGTTCAGTTTGTTTCATAACATCATGTGCTAATGTATTTTCTTCTTTCAATTTGTGTATTTCATTTATTCTAGTATTCATTTTTTCATCATTGTCTTCCAGTTTCTGAAAAATAAAAATGTACATCACCTTTATATCTGCTGTAGGACAATTTTTAAGTCAGTTAATCCTTACATGAAAACTTAAGCAATACGAGGTATAAATTTACAGTTGAACAAAAGGCCCTCAAAATAATCTATATAAGTCAGGTTAGCCACGACTGATACAGAAATTCAAACTAGAGCATGTCAAAACTGGCGTTGTCTTTAGGGCCCACAATTTCAATCCGAAACTCTGGTCAAAGCTTAAATAGAGATAAGGGTAGATTCAAACTCTGCTTGACACTCTAATATAGTAATTTGCTGGAAACGGTGATTTGTCTTGAAGTTTTACTAAGCCATTTCCTAGCTTTAGACTTAATATCAAATGATTCCCACTGCTACAAGTCAAGAAATCTTTTAATGAAATTTTGGTCTATAGTTGAAAATCACAAGAATAGAATTCCTGGGTCCCCTGCGGCTCATGCAATATACTAGTATACTGTATATGAAATTGCAATATTTCAAACATTCAGGGCAGTTCCCAAAATTAAATATGTGGGGATACAAAAAGTATTGACCACGGTAGATGTTCTAACTTCACCAAGGTATTAGTGATATTAACATTTGGCATAAATTTCACGAAAATCTGTCAAAATTTGTGGCCATGAGAGCGCTTACAAGGTCAATTTTTGGATAAAAGGTGTTGTTATTTTGGTCAAAGTCCAATAACTCTGTCAAAAAGTCTCGACCGAAACTGATCTTCAAACTCAACCAAGGTGTTAGTGGAATAAACATTTGGTATAAATTTCATGAGAATCCGTTACAATTTGTAGGCATGAGAGCGCTAACAAGGTAAATTTTTGGATGAAACAGAGTCACTATTTTCGTCAAAGTCCCATTTCTCCATCAAAAAGTATTGACCAAGGCTGATTTTCGAACTTGACCAAGGTATTAGTGGTATAAACATTCGACATAAATTTCATGAGAATCTGTCAAAATTTGTAGGCATGAGAGCGCTTACAAAGGTCAATTTTCGGCTAAAACGGTGTTGTTATTTTGGTCAAAGTCCCATAACTCCGTCAAAAAAAATCAACCGAGGCTGATTTTCGAACTTGACCAAGGTATTATTGGTTTTAACATTTAGTATATATTTCATGAGAATCGGTGAAAATTTGTAGGAATGAGAGTGCTTACAAGGTCAATTTTTGGATAAAACAGAGACATTATTTTCGTAAAAGTCTCATAACTCCATCAAAAAGTATCAACCAAGGCTGATTTTCATACTTGACCAAGGTATTAGTGGTGTAAACATTTGGTATAAATTTCATGAGAATCCGTCAAATTTTGTAGCCATGAGAGCGCTTACAAGGTCAATTTTTGGCTAAAACAGTGTCGTTATTTTGGTTAAAATCCCATAACTCAGTCAAAAAGTATCGACCAAGGCCGTTTTCAAACTTGTCCAAGGTATTAGTGGTATAAACATTCGGTATAAATTTCATGAAAATCCGTCAAAGTTTGTTGGCATGAGAGTGCTTACAAGGTCAATTCTTGGATAAACCAAAGTTTGCTGGCATGAGAGTGCTTACAAGGTCAATTCTTGGATAAAACATAGTCATGATTTCGGTCAAAGTCCCATAACTCAGTCAAAAAGTATCGACCAAGGCTGATTTTCTAACTTAACCAGAGTATTAGTGATATAAACATTTGGTATAAATTTCATGAAAATCCGTTATAATTTGTAGGCATGAGAGCGCTTACAAGAAAGTGTGACGGACGGACGGACACACTGACCCACAGACGCCCGGCATTTCTATGTCCCAGCTCCGCCTTGCAGCGAAGGACAAAAATATCAGCAGACAGGAGGTAGATGAGTGAAACACCTGAAAATCACTTATACAATACAATTCATCATTTCCAACATTCAGACAAAATTTCAAATCATTTCCACTGATAAAAGCCAAGAAATCTTTCACGAAAATTTGGTTTTGAGTAAACAACAAAGTATCTGAAAACAGGAATGAGTCATGTTGCAAACCTGGAAATCACTTACACAATACATCTAATCATTTCAAAGCTTCAGACTAAATTTCAAATCATTAACACTCATACAAACCAAAACATAGAAAGCAGCCACAGCCTGCTAAGCTCACCTCATTGTGCAGCATTGTCACATGTTGCACATGTCAGTAAACAGGAATGGACTATAATCATTCTTTTTATCAGTTTCAGTCATGTATAAATTGTAGTATAAAGACTGCATCCCAAGCATGCATTGTTGTTGTCATCCCAAAATGCATCATACACACTAGTATGGTTGATGTGGGACATGCCAGTAACTGGGAATGAACTTTAACCATTCTACCTTACCAAGTTACTCATGCGTAAAATGTAGGTCACAGACAGCATCAAAAGCATGCATTGTTGTTGTCATCCCAAAATGCATCATACACATTAATATGGTTGATGTGGGACAAGTCAGTAACCGGGAATGGACTTTAACCATTCTACCTAAGCAAGTCGCTCATGCGCAAAATTTAGGTCACAGACAGCATCTGAAGCATGCATTGTTGTTGTCATCCAATTATGCATCATACTTACCAATATGTTTGATGTGGGGCATGTCAGTTAGCGGGAATGAACTTTAACCATTCTCCCTAAAGGGATGCGGATGCAGACACGGACGCCGAGGGTATCACATAAGCCCCCTCACTTCGTGAGGTGAGCTAAAAATGCATCAAAATCATGCTAATCAAAGTACTTAAAGCCCTAATAGAAAGGTTGCTTTTAAAGATTTAAGTAGACTTGGTACAAGCTCCTCTTGTCGTTTATTTATTATTTTCATTTTGCTATAAAAGTGTGCAGTAAACTATCCACACTTGTTCACTATCAAACAGTGTTACAAATATTGAAAAGAAGAAAAATAAATAGTACAGTCACAACATATAAAAATTCCTGACAAGTCAGTACTATTTGAACTAAATGCAAATTCTGAAGACCTCCAAATGTCACCTGCTCTTAAAAGTAACGGTTATTCCACAACAGAACAGTTATTCCACAACAGTTCGTACATCATGATTATCTCCCTTTCTATATGTAAACTGAACTCCAACATCGCAATTTCTTTTTTAAAAGTGACTACAAGACTAGAATTTTCAAGGAAAATTAACAATATTAAGGTGGACTAAAAGTCTGTAAACGAACCACCAACAGCAACAGGTTGTTTAATTTCAGTGATGAAAAAAATACGGTGTCTGAAGCCTAAAGTTACACGACTTCTGTTAACAAGTTAAGACAAATCTTCGGACCTTTTTAATTTTGGCTTGTCAAAAAAGTAATCCAGAATAAGGCCTCTGACCATGCACAGACAGTGAGACACAAAACACACACGTTGAACTAAGCTTTCGTAAATGCTACTTTCGTTTTGTCTGCACATGCGTCCATACCAGAAATTTGTTTACATGCCGTTCAAGCAACCGAAACGCTCTCCTGTTTATGTACAATCATTTCACTGTTAGAACGTTTTACCCATTTTAATTGCAGGATATCAATTATATTAGCAAAGATGCACTTTATTTAATCAGTAGAAGATTCCATCCAATGACAAACCATTCTTCCAACATCACCCGAAGTTTACCGATGATAAATTTTCCATTAAGGGGGGGGTGTGGAATTGTTTTTCTTGAATAATTCTTTTAAATGATCACCAAATTCTTTCAAATCTGTGTGAATTAGTTTATTTTCTCACTAACTCATTGTATAAATTCAAAAATATGATTCTGGTCCATTTGGTTTTTCAAATTGAAGCACCTGTTTTTCTTCATAGTGCATTTCAACTGACAGGGTCATGACATTAGAAAGCGTTGCAATGCAACCTTTCTAAAAAAAAAAATTAATTTTTGAAATTTTTTCCTTTTGGGCCCCATTTATCTCATAAATGGTACATACCATTAAAATCTGTTTCAAAATGCAGATTGAAATTTCCTAAGAAGCACACTCAAGGAAATCCCATCAAAAACTGATAAATAATAAAGATTCTACAGTCAAATATGTGGAAACACCTAATTAAACCCTTTTTTGCCCCTTTTTCTGAAACAGGCAGGGCCAGAAAGGCGATATTATTACCTAGGCTTGAGCATGTGCCAAAAAACATCATATTAAAATTTTAAAATTAATCTGTCAACTAGAACCAAAGTTTTGCTGTCTACAGACATGAAAATACCCAATATAATACCTTTTCAGCCTTTATTTCTAAAAACAGGCAGGGCCTGGTACTCAAAAAGAAAAACGATTCTTAAAAATGTGCCAAGATACATCATACCAAAATTGGATAATAATCCATCTACTAGAACTCAAGTTTTCCAGTCCACAGACATGAAAATACCTAATTTAACCCCTTTTTGTCCCCTTTTTCTAAGAAGTGCAGGGTCAGGAACCAAAAATCAAAACCTAAGCTTGTAGCAAGACAACTCATACTAAAATTTGAAATCATTGAATCAAAATTATACTGTCCACAGACATGAAAATACCCACTTTAACCCCTTTTTGGACCCCATTTCTAAAACGGGCAGGACCTGGAACCGAAATTAAAACAATGACTTATGCTTGTGGCAAGACTCATCATACTAAAATTTGAAGATGATCCTTCCACTTGCACCAAAGTTATGCTGTCCACAGACGAGACAACTGCGCCATACCATAAAACAACCGCAAAATTTTTGTGGTAGTTTAAAAACGATAGACTGAAGGATAAAAAGAAAGGAAAAATTCTTTATCTTTGTTAGCACTGTGTAATTCATAACATTACCTCCTCTAATTCTTGAATTTTTATTATATACATTTCTAAAGATGTTTCTTGCTGGTGTTGAAATTCTTCGTTAATGTTTTTAAGGTCTGCTAACTCTGTTTTGAGCTTTTCTTTTTCTGATGTTATCTTTTTAACAACTTCTTCATGTTGAGATTTGATGATCTGAAGATCCTCTACACTATCTTTGGGTTTTTCTTCCTTCTGATCACGCAAACTTGCCAATTCATGTTGACATTCATCTACTTTTCGATTCTGTATAGAGAGTCTATGTTGCAATAACACAACTTCATCAGTCAAATTATTTTTTTCATTCTGCAATTGCTTCATGGAGGATTGAAGTTCCTCGACCATTTCACTGCTTTTTACTTCATTCCCCTGTGAAAAAGATAAAATTATCTAATTTATTGAAATTAACAGAAGCAAATAACATTTAAATTCTTCAAAATCAATTACCTATCAGCGGGAAATCTAGAGTTTGTGCCTGTAAGACACAAGACACATACACGAGACCTTTTTCGTACTAACGACATTGCTTCTAAAAAATTTTTTTTCATCATAGGAAGCAACTTCTTGCAATGACAAACTGGTTCCCTGTTCATGCTTTTTTTTTAATGAAAGGAAGCATGTTCTATTGTGTATCACATGTTTACATTTACATTTTATTATATACTTTGAATCTATTCTTATATAAAGCAAATGCATCAATGAATAATAGACTATATCCAAGTTTCTGTTTGTCCTGTCTACATCACAAACACATGAAAACAGAAAACACTTCAAGAACAAAATGCTGTGGCATTTTTAACTTTATGACATGACATTTTCTATTCTATGATGTGTTGAAATGAGAAATTTGTACAGTCTTAACACCAGCACTAGTATATGATTGATTGATATTGTGTTTAACGTCACTTTCAGCAGTATTTCAGCTATATCATGACGGTCAGTTTTAGTGGTGGTGGAGTGCCCGGGGAGAACTAGTATATGATCTTTTAGATGAGTTGGTTTTTTTTCAACTAAGAATGCATAAACAAGTGATGACCCTAAAAGATGTCTTGCCCGTCCCTGCTGGACTCTAAATTGATGTGAAATCTAAGTGAACTAATCAGAAAAGTGAATATGCTCACTAGACCGTGAAATTGAGGTCAAGGACAAAAGTCACCTGCCAGACTGACATGTACTACCCAAGACCAACCTACATACCAAATATTATCAACCTACCACTTCTAGTTATTGAGAAATGGACTTAAGCAGAAAAACTTAACGTGGCCACTAGACCATGAAATTGAGGTCAAGGTCACATGACGATTTGTCTGTCAGGTAGCACTCAATTAGTACTACCACTGGACCAAATATGATGTTCCTACATCAAAGGGTTTTCAAAATATCCTGTATTTAGTAAAAGTTAACGCCGTCGCGGCCGCCGTCGTCATACTTTGCACGCCTATGTCTCGCTTTCTGCGACTTTCGTCGCTGGCGAGACAAAAAGCAAATCAGAATGCAAAGTACGAAACTGCCTCCCTTAGCGAAACACGTAAAATATTTAATTTAAAACTAACTGGTTTCATGATAAGCCATTATCCCAGAAACAAACCATATACCATATCAATAACCTATCACTAACTAGAGCTGTTGGCAAAGCCAGACTTATACCAAAGGCATCTGTATTTTATCTGTTGAGATTGAGTACCAAAACATGTCTTTTGAAATTTTGACCTTCAGTTAGGTGGTTATTGGTTTGTAAATCTAACAGAATTAAAGCCTATCAGTAATGAAGTTGTAGCTTTTATTCCCATCAGGTTGTATCTACTACATGTACTTTATCTAAAGGGTAATACATTAAATAATATATAACAAGAGCTGTCGCCGAATGGCAATCAGGTATACCCCCACTCATTGAACCCTGGATCAAAAATTCATGTTTTCACTAAATTTCATAATTAAGTCCAATTTTCGTCAAACAGGAAGTATGCATCTGACATGACTCAAAATAGGATGTTCCTTACAGCTAATCATATATAGGCTGCATACGAATTCCCTCTTTTAGAAGCTGAGAAAAATGTGACGAAAAATTCATGTTTTCACTACAGTTCGTAACAAAAACCACATTCCGCCAAACAGGAAGTACACATCCAACAGGACTCAAAATAGGACGTTCCTTATAACTAACCATATAAAGGCTGCATACCAATTTTGAAATCAATCCCTCTTGTAGAAGCTGAGAAAAATGTGACGAAAATTTTTTCGGACGAACGGACGAATGGACGAACAGACGGACAAGGTTAATGCAGTATAACCCCCTCTCTATAGAGTGGGGGTTTAATAAATGTCTTTTAAAGAGGTGGATATAAGGATTTTTTAAACAAGGTCTGGACATTCAGACTTCAAAGTAAAGGTCACATTGACCTATACATGTATTTGGTATGTGACACATTGCCTTCCAATGATGCATCTACACGTATTTACCAAGTTTGATAATTCTAGGTGCTACTGTACAAACTTTCTCCTCCAGACACAAAAACAATGTGGTATTGCTCTAAGTAAGATCAAAGTCAAAGTAACAGTGAAATGAATTTGGTACAAAACAAATTGCCTTATCATTAAATGCCAAGTTTGATAATCATAAGTGCTTTAGTACAAAGGTTCTGCTCCAGACACAAAGTTGACATGGTTTTACTATCATAAAGGTCAAAGATCAAAGTCAAGGTCACACTAACATAAATTTAGTATGAAACCCATTGCCTTCCATTTATGTATCTACATACAAAGTGTCAAAATCCTAGAAGAAAAAGGTACAAAAGTTCTGCTCAGGACACAAAATGGACATGATTTTACTATCATAAAAGTCAAAGCCAAGATCATAATGACCTAAAGGAGTACATGTGCTAAGGGTCTTATTTGGCCTACAAAATAAGTAAGTTTGAATTCAAAATTGTTTTCCTAAAATGTTTAGGCATGAGTTTACAGTAAAGAGTAAGATTTCTCAAATACTGATGAGTGTAGAAAAGTGAAAAATAGAAAATTAGTAAAGGACAAATTTTATCAATTTAGACTATTTTTTTCTTAATAGGGCACATAGAGTGCATACAAGAACCAAAAAAAAATTAAGGAGGTTCAACAAATTTATACTAATAAGTTGCTACATTATCAAATCGGTTCTTAAATGCACTCAATATTTTCCATTAGGAAACCGTTTGTAAATATGCCAAATTTGTTGCATTTCTATGAAAAAATTCTATTGTGGTTTCATGGATTCTAAATTTGTTATTTTTTATTTTGCTTGGATCTCAACTTTCAAACAAACAATCTTGAGGTGTAACTTAAAAAATTACTGAAATTTTGGGCCAAATCAGCCCTTAATGCACTTTGCTTTTTGGTATGAGACACATTGCCCATTGCCTTCCAATAATGCATCTACACACTAAGTTTGAAAATCCCATGTGCTACAGTACAAAAGTTTTACCCCAGTCATGAAATGAGGTGGACAGACAACTTGATTCCTATTTACCCTCCAAACTTAATTTTCAGGGGTATAATAAACCTTGTATGAAAACGAAATAAACAGATGACAAGGAACATCAAACTAAATACATAGTAATAATAATAGTGACATAAGTACTGTAGTTTGACAGATTCCAATGAACAAAACTGTCCTGATAGCTTGCCTCTAGCAAATTTGGTTGCACTTGAGATGAAATTGATACTGACAAGTCTTTTTTTTCATATTTCTAATGATTTGGTCTAGTTTCTCTCAAAAAGAGTTGTACAACATACATGTATAAGGAATGAAGCTACATAAAGATATTGCTTCTGCTAGATAATACCTACGTTCTTAAGTTCCTGAGCATGTTCTTTGTAATATTCCAGTTCATGCTTTATGTAAGATTCATCCTCTTGTGCTTTATGACATTTCTCTTCATATCGTAATAATAATTCTTCATAACTGTCTTGTCTGAAAACAAGGAAGATGTACAAAAAAAAACATTCATCAGAGCAAACAAAATATTATCTACTATGCACAATCACCACTTTCTAGAGAAGTCGATTTTTTTATTTGATTATTACAAAACAAATCAAAGCAGTATCAGTAAAAGTTCATATTCTGAGAAATTCATTATGCATTGATTGATTGATTGGTGTTTCTTGCACTATTATACTTTGAAATTCTCTGAATCTCCAAGTACCCAGATATAGGAATCTTAAAAAAAGTAAAACAAAGGTCCTTCAAAATTAGTTTGAGAAATCTATGGTGGTCCAGTAAAAAATTCAGTAACAAAAATTGACAATCTTTATATAGGCAATTCCTAATTGTACTTAATTATTGGTATACCCTGTTTACATGTATACTAAATTTACTGTATCTTAAAGGGATACCAATTTTTGAAGTAAATGTATTTCTCTTCCAACTGGCTTGGTTATTGGTCAGTGACTAGAAGACATAGGAAATCAAGTGTAAATCACAGACAATAAGCTTCTGATAAATGAAGAATAAATTTACTGTGCAAAAAACTATTGTTACTAAATTGACAAACCGGATGACATTTTGGTATTGATTATAATATCTTGTTCATTGAATAAAGCTTTTTAAAGGATTTTGGGTTTTACAAACATCAAGAATTTTTCATTACAGATTTTGTGTGTAGCCTTAATGTTTTAGATGATGCTATGTAGTTTAATTTGCATTTTAATACTCTTTATCTTTGCATTTTATATTTACACATGTATGGTAGTCTCATTTGCATTTACTCCATATCTTTGTATTTTGTGTACTACAAATACAGATTTTAATAAGTAGGCAGACTCCCTGTGGTACAGGAGATAAGTATCCATACATTGTCATCAATCAACATGCATATTACTATTATTTTATCAATGAAATACATATACATGTACATATATTTGTATGTTTTCTTAAAGAGTATTACTCTCTACAAAACCATTTTGTCTACAACTTACAAATCTTTGTAATCCTTAGCCATCTGTTCGAATTCATTATAGTCAGTGAATGGAGGGCTTTGACAGTCATGGTCTGGGGATCGGAAACTAACATGCTTCTGTTTCCGTGGTGGGAAATCTCCAAATTTGGGTGAAAGATCAGTGAATATAGAATCATCTTTCATAGGAGGAGAAATATCTGCTAAACTTGACATTTCTGATATATCTGAAAAAAAAACATGAAGATGCCACATGAAGGGCTTCATAATACAACTTTCAACCTTTTTACACAAGAAAGAAAAAATGTGCTAAAATTACTGCGAGCATGAATAAATGATAGTACACATATACAGGTTAAATATGGAAATCTGCTCAGTACTGGACAAATTTCACTTATAATAATTAGCATATCCAACTTACTGATTTACCCTCCCCTCCACCACATACATTTATTTCTAGGATAACTCTTAATACTGACTTTCCCTCTAATCAAAATTTATCAACATGCCTAACATTATCCCAATTAAACATGATGAGTACCTGGTAAAGTTGATTCATCTCTGCGTGATGTCACAAATGACTTCGGAATAAATGGTCTTTCCATTTCTACATCTATTCTTCTACCATTCAAATCCCTGGCAAATTTTCCTGCTAAACAGTTATAGCATTAATGTAAACATTTATCTTATTATTTCATTTTAAACATTAAATAGATACATGTACATATATATTATGTCTAGAATGGCTATTTAAAAAAATTATAGTTGGCAAGAAGAAAAAATCCATAAGCAATATATTTTCATAAATTTTGTGATTTCTATTTAGATCAAAATAATAGGATACACTTATTTTCAAGAGATACAAAGTTCAAATGTTAAATACATGATTAACAATTTACAAAATTCCACAAGAAGCTCTTAGGAGTCGATAACAATCATCTGGGCCATAGCCTTAAGATAATCCAATAAGCATGTGGTATATAGCCTTAACATAATCCAATAGGCAATGTGGTCCATAGCCTTAAGATAATCCAATAGGCAATGTGGTCCTACCTTAAACTATGTTCCAGCTTGGAAAAGGTACAACCATAAAAATCACAAATTTTGACAACCAGACTACTGTTTTAAATTTGGTTAAAATTGTACAATGGGTTTCAGAGGACAATTTCCTGTAAGGTCTTATTTTATATTTTATACTTTGTTCCCCTTCAATGGTCATCTTGAATTAAGTGTGAACATGAAAAATCTTTTTGACATGGGACTACCAAAGGATCATTCTATCCTAGTTTGTTCTGAATGGCTCAGTAGTGACAGAGAAGATTCCCAGAGGGACTTTGAAGATTGAAATGAAAGCATAAGCTAAAAGCTATCCTCAATATAGTCAGGTGTGCTACAAGTACTTGGCCTTGTCCAAGAAATGATACTTTATGTATGAAATTATAGTTCACATTTGAAAATAAAGGGCTACGCCGAGCGCAGCATGATACGACCGCAGCATGTCGTCCACTGAAATTTGAAAAAGTGTAATTTAAAGTGAGTATGGACATAGGAAAGAGCTTGACACAATAATTAGATGGACGCAATAAGGAGACTGACCAAGTAATTAGCTGGACACAAACTAGGGAAAATAAAAATTAGCCCTTATGACTCCTTATGATTCCTCTTTGACCCTCTATAGCTCAGAAACGGTAAGAGCTACGCCCAATCCATTGACATGATGCTGAAAGCTTATATCAAGAGGAATCAAAAGAAAAAAATCCCATCGAAATGCGATGAAAAATAAAAATTTAAGGTAATCTGTAAATTTACGATTTTGGCCCCCTTCGGCCCCTCATAGCTCGGGAACGGCAAGAGCTACGTCAAATCCGTTGAAATACTTCTAAAAGCTTACATCAAGTAGAATCCAAAGAAAAAAATCCCATCGAAATCCGACGAAAAATAATTTTTTTAGGTTATCTGTAAATTTACGATTTTGGCCCCCATCGGCCCCTCATAGCTCGGAAACAGTAAGAGCTACGCCAAATCCACTCACATATAACTGAAAGCTTACATCAAGAGGAATCCAAAGAAAAAAATCCCATCAACATCCGACGAAAAATAAAAATTTTAGGTTATCTGTAAATTTACAATTTTGGCCCCTTCAGCCCCTCATAGCTCGGAAACGGTAAGAGCTACGCCAAATCCG
>MJUU01068679.1:68503-101492 GCA_002080025.1 Modiolus philippinarum | reverse complement strand
GGGCCAGGGCCACCATCCAGGCTTGGAATCAGTATGTACTCCCCAAGACACAACTGCATGTCACATATCAAGTGCCTAAGACTACTGGTATAGGCTGTACAAACTGCTTGCTAAAAACTTAATGTGATCGTTCGTGTGTGACTAAGAGGCCAAGGCCACCATCCCAGCTTGGAATCAATATGTACTCTCCAAGACGCAACTGCATGTCAAATATCAAGTGTCTAGTACTACTGGTATAGGCTGTACAAACTGCTTGCTAAAAACTTAATGTGATCGTTCATGCATGACTAAGGGGCCATAGCCACCATCCAGGCGTGGAATCGGTATGTACTCTCCAAGACGCAACTGCATGTCAAATATCAAGTGCCTAGGACTACTGGTATAGGCTGTGCAAACTGCTTGCTATAAACTTAATGTGATCGTTCATGCGCGACTAAGGGACCAGGGCCATAATCTAAGTAGGGATTTGAGTTGTACCCATAATAATGCAACTGCACATCAAATACTATGGACTTACAACTAACATAAGCTTGTTAATTCACAATAGTTCGCAATTGTTGGCGCCGCCGCCGCCGGAAACGCTATCCCTAAGTCTCGCTTCCGCGACTTTTTTGTCGCTGGCGAGACAAAAATACAGGTCATAAAATTTCTCTCAGTATAATTTTAGCCTTTTAACCCTTCCACAGTAGACCACTTTGCAGTCTTTCTACGATTCGGTATGTTTACAAATTGTCAATGACCTAGGAAGTGTTGTTTGTGCATATGTCTTTGCATTGCATCTTGGGAAGGTTCTAAATATATTTACTTTCACTTTGTAATCTCGGGACCAAAACGATCTAATTACTATCAATTAAAGGTAATGAAATCTTTTTCAAGAAAAATTGTGAATATTTCAAAGATTTCAAAGTCATTTGGAGATTGAAATTTCAATGATTACTGTTTCCTCGAGAAATGAATGGATAGACTCCTACTTCGTATGCAGACAACATGCACGATGGCCCACTGGAAACAACCTAAAATAAGCGAAATATTGTAGAATTTAATGAGAGAACAGTTCCCAGGAGGGCACTTGTAAGGCTTTTGACCACTTCCAATTACTTTATAACGTTAAACCTGAATGCCAAAAGTAAAAGGGGAAGACACAGGCATCCATTCCAACAATGTAAATGGACAAGATTTCTTTGGCATTCTACATGAAATTGTTTGGATTAAATAGATGATGAACCCTACCCCAAACTAACTAAACAAAAGGACACTACACATCTAACCCTGACCCCATTTGCCAACTCTAACCCTAACCTACAACCCCATCACTAACTCAAGCCTACTGTGGTTAAAAGGGAAAAAAATTAAACTCGTGAACGGTACATGCTACGTGAAATCCATTGGCATACTCCACATTGGAATTTCCTCAGGAGCACAATGAAACAAACCCCATCAAAATCCAATAAATAATAAAGATTCTACAGTCAAATATGTGAAAACACCCAATTTAACCCTTTTTTGGAAAGCTCATTTGATTCCTTTTAACTTGATATATAATTCATAGTGATAAAAACTATGTCTGTATTTTTAATTAATCTATTTATTTTCTAAATGAGATAAAATATGCTGCTGATGAAAGTTCCTTGGCAAAGTGTGGTTATCTCAATAAATTACAATGTATTGAACTAACTTAAACCCTTTCCCTTACCGGAGCTTCAAGTCTCTTTCCCTCTCTATTCTGTTTGAGGGGAACTTTGACACTAAAACCTTCCCGCCAAAGGTCTGTCCATTTTGCTTTAATCAGCATCTTGTGAGATGACACCACAGATTTGTTTTTATTAGATTTAGAATACCTTCTGTTATTATATAAGTGTGCATATTTTATTTCCTTGTTGGTTATCACTTTCTGCTGAACCATAGGTTGGAACAATAATTCTTGGTTTATAAACATGTAACACAAAAATCATAATATTAACTATTCACCATTCATCAGCAACACCATAGTTTCAGATTCAAAAGTACAAGTTTTAATACAGTTCAAATTTTATTTATTTAACTTACAAAAAAAAAACAAAAAAAACCGAGGATCTGATCACTTTTATTTTTATTTTTTGTATCGACTCGACTAATTTTCAACTTTTATTTTTTTTTTTTTTTTTTTTTTTTTTTTTGTCCTCTCGACCCTTTTTTTTCAAAACTTCCAGTTAAACAGAAAATAAAAAAGTCTGGCCTTACCCTTGCCATGAAAAATAAGAAATGGTCGATACGATATTTGAATGCAGATTAGGTACTTGTGTGAAAAGCTGTTTAATTTATACCTCCTCAAATTATAAGCAGTGTATGCCTTCACTCTTAAAAATCACTGAAAAGTTACTTTACTTATATAAAAGTCAAACAAAAGACATATGGTCAAAACACCTATATATTTCTAAGTTAAAGGGGCATAACTCCTGGAAAAATTGTTCGATGAAAAATCCCCGATAATATGCACATCTACATATGATGTCCTTGCTACATACAAAGTTTCATGAAATTCTGTTGAATTGTTACAGAGGAGTTGTACTTACAAGCATATGGTCAAAACACCTAAAAATTTCTATGTTCAAAGGGGCATAACTCCTGGAAATATTGTACGATAAAAAATCCCCGATAATATGCACATCTACATATGATGTCCTTGCTACATATAAAGTTTCATGAAATTCTGTTGAACAATTACAGAGGAGTTGTGCTTACAAGATCTGGCAGCCCCCCGCATGCCTGCCCGCCCGACCGCCGTACATCAGCATTTCAATAAACAGTGTTCCAAAAGGGAAAATCCGGTTAAAAATTTGCCAAAACATTAACTGTACCATGATAAAAGTGTCAAATATTGAGGAAGATAGTATACCGATAGGTCTGAAACACTTTCAACAATATTGCATGATTATTCAAAGCATGCAACAGATTTCAGGTTATTATTTACCACTGCAGAGAAAAATTTGATTAAAAAGTCCTTCCTGGTCATGAAAAGGTTAAAAACTGGCTAAATCTTGATCAGGAAGTACATGTAGTATCCCATACCTTTAAACATACCTTACAATTATGACATTATTATACAAAGCTTGTGACAATAACAAAGGGAAAATGTGATGATTGGACTGATTAATGGAATAATAAACACAGGTAAGACAGTATACACCTTCTCTTTTGAGGTATCAAAAGATTAACACAAGAAGCATGCAGTTGAAAACAGAAGCCAATACCCTCACTAATTTGTTTTTTTATTCAAATAAGTCAGTTTGAGACTACTAAACAACCATCAACTAAGAATATCCCTGTATATGCTTCCACTAATCATTGATTACTGGCATATTGCATCAAACACAAACTTTACCCTTGGGTCACCCATGCATGAAATGTAGGTCAAGGTGGCCTAATTCTTACCGAGAAACTATCAAAGAAACATCCACAGACAAAATATCATTCCTCTATCTTCTCTAGTTTATTTGATCTGGACCTGATTGCAAACTTCAACCAGGGACACTCGTGCATGAATGAAGGTCAGGGTGACTTAATTCTTTTCAGAAACCTCATGACAATCAAGGTTCAACCATTGACAAAATATAATTCCTCTGCCTGCTGTAGTATGGTTTAACACAAACTTTATCTGAGTCACTCATGCATGAAAGGTCAAGGTGACCTAATTCCGATCAGTAACCTTGTGACTATCCAAGATGCATCCACTGATAAAATATTATTCCTCAACCTGTTCTAGTATCTCAGATTTTGACTTTAATGCAAACTTTAACCAGAGTCACTCATGTATGAAATGTAGGTCAAGTTTGTGGACTAAAGCTCATACATCTATGACTTTTAGTTCAAAAGATACATGGACTTTAACTAACTTTATGACAAACGAAAGAATGGATGAACAGACAAACAGGCAAAACGCTTTATCCCCTCCCCAACTCTTTTGACTTGAGGGGACAATTAAAAAATATATATACCCTTAATGTACTGTGTGATTCTTCCAACGATGCTGGGGTGATAGTTGCAATAATTGCTGTTTTGGAGTTTCCACCAAGTGCATTTTGTAAAATTCTTGTTAGTTTGGAATCTCTGTAACCAATATGTTGATGTCTGTAAAAGACAATGTAAACTATTTGATAAATGTGAGACATTACATTAGATATAGACTTATGATTGTTAAATAAAGGGCTACAATGAGCGCAGCATGATACGACCGCAGCATGTCAACCACTGAAATTTGGTCTAAACTAAAATGAATGTGGATACAGTAATTTGCTGGACACAATAAGGACATTCACACATTAATTAACTGGTCACAAACTAGTGAAAATAAAAATTAGCCCTTTTAATCCCTTATTCATAGGATATCCGAAGAGCTAAGCAAAATCTGTAGACTACCAACTAAATGCTTACATCAAGAGAAACCAAAGGAAAAAACTCGGATTGAAATCCAATGAAAATAAAGATTTCACATATTTTGAAATATTGCAATTTGGCCCTTTTGGCCCCTTATAGCTTGGAAACCGTAAGAGCAATGCAAAATCTATTGCCATACTACTGCAAGCTTACAATGAGAATAATCCAAAGAAAAAATCCCATCAAAATCTGATGAAAAATAAAAGATTTCACATATTTCTAATAATTGCAATTTTGACCCTTTTAACCCTTATAGCTCAGAAATGATAATAGCTATGTCAAAAACGTTGCCATATTGCTGAAAGCTTACAATAAGAGGAATCCAAAGAAAAAAATCCCATCAAAATATGATGAAAAATAAAGATTTCACATATTTCTGATAATTGCAATTTTGGCCCTTTAGACCCCTTATAGCTTGGAAACTGTATCATGTGTATGAGCTATGTAAAATCTGTTTGCATACCTCTGAACGCTTGCAATGAGAGGAATCCAAAGCAAGAAATCCCATCAAAATCTGATGTAAAATAAAGATTTCAAATATTTCTAAAAATTGCAATTTGGCCCCTTTGACCTCTTATAGCTCTGAAACAGTAAGAGCTGTGCCAAATATGTTGACAAGTTACTGAAAGCCTACAATGAGAGGAATCTAAAGAAAAAAATACCATTGAAATCAGATGAAAAATAAAAATTTTAGTAATCTGCATGTTTGCAATTTTGGTCCTGTTTGGGCCCCTCATAGCTAGGATAGGATTACAAGTTATACAAAATCTGATGGTGCAAGGCTATGTTAATTTGTCATCAGGAATCCACTGCAAAAAACTGCATCAAAATCGTATAAAAATAAAACAAGTGAAGACCCTAAAAGATGTCTCGCCTGTCCCTGCTTGTCCTTTAAATTGATATGAAATCTAAGTGAGCTTATCAGAAAACTTGATGTGCACACTGGACTGTGAAATTACTGTCACTGACAAAAGCCATATAGCTTCCAAAGACCAACCAACATACAAAATATCATTGACCTACCATTTATGCATCACAAGAAAGCAGACATGCTCACTAGACCATGAAATTGAGGTCACATGCATAAGTCATATGGCAGACTGTCAAGCACTGTTCAAGACCAACCTACATACAAAATATCATTGACCTACAACTAATAGATAATGAGAAACTAATATGTTCACTAGACCATGAAATTGAGGTCAAAAACAAGATTCACCTGCCAGACTGACATGTACTACCCAAGACCAACCTACATACCAAATATTATCAACCTACCACTTCTAGTTAGTGAGAAGTGAACTTAAGCAGAGAAAACTTAACATGGCCACTCCACTGTGAAATTGAGGTCAAGGACAAAAGTTACCTGCCAGACTGACAGGTACTACCCAAGACCAACCTACATACGAAATATTATCATCCTACCACTTCTAGTTATTGAAAAATGGACTTAAGCAGAGAAACTTAACGTGGCCACTCAACCGTGAAATTGAGGTCAAGGACAAAAGTTACCTGCCAGTCTGACATGTACTACTCAAGACCAACCTACATACCAAATATTATCAACCTACCACTTCTAATTATTGAGAAATGGACTTAAGCAGCGAAACTTAACATGGCCACTCAACCATGAACTTGAGGTCAAGGACAAAAGTTACCTGCCAGACTGACATGTACTACCCAAGACCAACCTACATACCAAATATTATCAACCTACCAGTTCTAGTTATTAAGGAATGGACTTCAGCAGAGAAACTTAACGTGGCCACTCAACCGTGAAATTGAGGTCAAGGACAAAAGTTACCTGCCAGACTGACATGTACTACCCAAGACCAACCTACATACCAAATATTATCAACCTACCACTTCTAGTTATTGAGGAATGGACTTAAGCAGAGAAACTTAACGTGGCCACTCAACCGTGCAATTGAGGTCAAGGTCACATGATCTTATGTCCCTCAGTTAGCACTCGATTAGTTCTACCACTGGACCATATATGATGTTCCTACATCAAAGGGTTTTCAATATATCCTGCATTTAGTAAAAGTTAACGCCGTCGCCGTAGTCATACTTTGTACGCCTATGTCTTGCTTTCCGCGACTTTTGTCGCGGGCGAGACAAAAATTAAAATTTTTGAAATTCGCCTCTTTTGGGCCCCATTTATCTCATGAACAGTATGTGCCACATGAAATCTGTTGGCATACTACAGATTGGAAATTTCATTAGGAGTACATTGAAAGAAACGCCATCAAATTCTGATAAATATTAAACATTCTACAGTTAAATATGTGAAATATGTGAAAACACCCAATTCAACCCCTTTTTTAACCTGTGACCTTGACCTTTGCCCTGACTAATTTTTTTTGCATATTTCTGTTCCTCTTGACTAGACCTATACACTTGCCAAGCATGAAAAGTTTACCTTATATAGTTCAAAAGTTATAGCCAAGGTTAAAGTTTAGGACGCACAGACAGACAAACAGACAGACAGACAGGACAGAAACAATATGCCCGATCTGGGGGCATAAAAATCCCATCGAAATCTGATGAAAAATAAAAATTTCATGTAATCTGCAATTTTGCAGTTTTGCCCCTTTGAACCCTTAAAGCTTGGAAATGAAAAGAGCTATGCTAAATCTGTTGTCATACTACCACAAGCTTATATCAAGAGGAACCCAAAGAAAAAATTCCATCGAAATCCGATCAAAAATAAAAAATTTTAGGTAATCTGCAAATTTGCAGTTTTGGCCCCTTAGAACCCCTATAGCTCGGAAACAGTAGGAGCTACTCCAAATCCGTTGACATACTACTTAAAGCTTATATCAAGAGGAATCCAAAGAAAAACATAGGTAATCAACAATTACAAAGTTTGTCTCGTTATGGCACATTATCAGAATAACCAATTTCCTACTATCAAAAATGCATGCATATGCAAGGTTACATGAACCAACAATATACAGTTACTGAGATATGAACTAGGATGTATACATTAATGCAAGTCAAACATGCATAAAATCTAGGTAAAGAGATCTAATTTTGTCTAGATGCTGACCTATCATAAGATGCATGCACATGCACAATCATCCTACCATGTACAGTACCCTAGATCTGAACTTGGGCATAAACTTGAATGTAAGTCACTCATGCAGAAAATATAGGTCAAAGTGACCTAATTATGTCTGGATGCTGACCTACCATCAGAGATGCATGCATATACAAGGTTAGATGATCCTACCATAAGCAGTGACTGAGATTTGAACTTGGACATAAACTTGCATGTGAGTCACTCAAGCAAAAAATGTAGGTCAAAGTGACCTAATTTTGCCTGGATGCTGACCTACCATCAGAGATGCATGCATATGCAAGGTTATATGATCCTACCATGTACAGTGACTTGGATCTGAACTGGGGCGTGAACTTGAATGTAAGTCACTCAGGTGTATATAGGTCAAAGTGACCTAATTTTGCCTGGATGCTGACCTAAAATCAGAGATGCATGCATGTGCAAGGTAACATGATCCTACCATGTAAAGTAACTCAGATCTGAACTTGGACGTAAACTTGAATGTAAGTCACTCAAGCGGAAAATGTAGGCCAAAATGACCTAATTTTGCCTCGATGCTGACCTACCATCAGAGATGCATGCATGTGCAAGGTAAGATGATCCGACCATGTACAGTGACTGAGATCTGAAGTGGGACGTAAACTTGAATGTAAGCCACTCAAGTGGAAAATATAGGTCAGTGAGACCTAATTTTCTTGAAGTCAACCCAAGATGCACCTGCATGCAGAGTTTGATGACCCTACGCTGCATAGTTACTAAGATATAAACCTAAATGCGGACGCAGACGAAGACATGGACGCAGACGCTGGGGGTACTCCAATAGTCACCCTCAACTTTGTTGAGGCGAACTAAAAATCCCATAGAAATCCGATGAAAAATAAAAATTTTAGGTAATCTGGTAAATCAGTAAATTTACATGCATAAAATGTAAGCCACAGATAGCATCTGAAGCATGCATTGTTGTTGTCATCCTAATATGCATCATACATACTAAAATGGTTGACGTGGGACATGTCATTAACAAAGAATGGACTTTAACCATTCTACCTAACCAAGTCACTCATGCTTAAAATTTAGGTCAAGGACAGCATCTGAAGCATGCATTGTTGTTGTCATCCCAAAATGCATACATATCACTATGGTTGACGTGGGACATGTCAGTAAGCAGACAGCATCCGAAGCATGCATTGTTGTTGTCATCCTAAAATGCATCATACATACTACTATGGTTGATGTGGGACATGTCAGTAACATGGAATGGACTTTTAACCATTCTACCTAACCAAGTCACTCATGCTTAAAATTTAGGTCAAGGACAGCATCTGAAGCATGCATTGTTGTTGTCATCCCAAAATGCATACATATCACTATGGTTGACGTGGGACATGTCAGTAAGCAGGAATGGACTAACCATTCTACCTAACCAAGTTGCTCATGCGTAAAATGTAGGTCACAGACAGCATCCGAGCATGCATTGTTGTTGTCATCCCAAAATGCATCATACAGACCAATACGGTTGATGTGGGACATGTCAGTAACCGGGAATGGACATTAACCATTCTACCTTACCAAGTTGCTCATGCGTAAAATGTAGGTCACAGACAGCATCCGAACCATGCATTATTGTTGTCATCCCAAGATGCATCATACATATCAATATAGTTGATGTTGGACATGTCAGTAACCGGGAATGGACTTTAACCATTCTTCCTAACCGGACGTGAATGCAGATGCGGACGCAAACGCCAATACTAAGGGTATCACATAAGCCCCTCTCACTTTCTGAGGTGAGCTAAAAATGCATCCAACAATATGGCATGACTATACAAAGCTTCTGACAAAATTTCAAGCTTGTATCATTTACCACTGCAAAGACAAGAGACTCTCAAGAGCCTGTATCGCTCACCAGGGTCATGGCTGACACAATAAGTCAAAATAATCACAACGTTTAAGGTTCTCATTTTCAAATTTGTTTATTGACTGTTTAAGGGTCTCATTTTGAAGTTTGCTGATGTCATATGATCCAAAATTAAACTATGTTCCCCACTGGCAGCTATTTTTGATGGGGCATAGACCGACTGTCACGTTTCTTGAAGAAGACCATGTAAGGATCATTGTGCCTCACTTTGGTTCCAATTGGCATATTATTTTCAGAGGAGATCTTTAAATGATTTCCCATGGGGTACAAGGTTAAACAATGTTCCCTGCTGATTGCCATCTTGGATGCTATGCAGACATGCCAGACACATTTTATGAAGGGACCAAGTAAGGACCATTGTGACTAAGTATGATTCCAATTGGCCATGTACTTTCAGAGAAGATTTTTGAATATGTTTCCCTATAGGGTCCAATGTTAAAAACATATTCCCTCCTGGCGGCCATCTTGGATATGATGTGGACTTGCTGAACACATTTTTTAAAAGGGGCCATCTAAGGACCATTGTGACTAAGTTTGGTTCCAATTGGCCTAGTCTTTTCAGAGGGGAAGATTTTTGCAATATTGTCCGATTTTGGACAAAGTTCCCCACTGGCGGCTATCTTGGATAAAGTGCAGACTTACCAGACAAAATTTTTAAAGGGGACCACAAAAGGATTATTGTGACCAAGTTTGGTTCAAATTGGTGCAGTGGTTTCAGAGAAGATTGGCCTAGCGGTTTCAGAGAATAAGATGTTTGAATGATGGATGGTTCACTAACACAGTGATGGCAAGAGGATAACCATGGCATAGCCATGCAGGTCAGTTATAAAGTAATGCAGACAATGAAGTTAAAATGCTACTTCAATATTTATCTAGGAGAGATGTTTGCATGGTGGGCAAAAAAATACTTACTACATGATACAATATACATTTATATACAATTATTATTAATTTAAGATAATAAAGTATTTTTGCAAAAAAATGTAAAAAATTTGTACAAAAACACTTTTTTGCTCTTGATTATATGTAACAAATAATTATTCTTAATAAAGTGATAGCAGGGAATTTCTCTAAAACTAAAGAAAAGTAAACCAAAGAAGATTTGAAAACAGAATTTAAAGGGAAATAACCCATAACCAAATGGCATTGAAAAAAAAAATTTTGGTGAAAAAGAGTCAATAACTACAACACAGGCTGTTGGATTTTCTTCGAAATTTCAGAGTATGTAGATCTTGATATGCTGAACATTTTTGCAATTTACACTTCACCTCTATCTGTTACAGTTTTTGAAATAAAAAACAAAAAATGCATAAATTTTGAAAATTTTACGGAAAAAGGGCTGTAACTCTGAGACGGGTTTTCTGATTTTCTTCAAAATTGCAGGATTGATAGATCTTGTCATTTTGAACAATTTTACCCCAAGTCAGATTTTTGATATCTGCAATGGTTTTTGAGTTATTTGCCAAAAACAGCAATTTACCCCTATGTTCTATTTTTAGTAACAGCGGCCATGTTGTCAGGTCCTCGGACTAACCAAACTTATTTTTTAAACTACATACCCTTGTGATGACCCAGGCCAAGTTGGATTAAATTGGCCAAGTGGTTTCAGCGGAGAAAATTTTTGAAAATAAAAGAAAATGTGTCCATGGGACAAAGATGCCTCCGCCATACAGATATCGGCAAACAGAAAGTAGATGAGTGACAGACCTGAAAAGGGGAGACACAGTACAACTCATCATACCAAAGCTTCATACCAAATATCAAATCATTCCTGCATACTGTATGGTTGTTATATTTCGCGGGGTATTAATTTTCGCGCTATTCTCGTTTATAACGATAACCGCCAAAATTCATACCCGCGCATATTTTACTGTAAACCTGAATGTAAATGAACATAATGACTTTTTCTAAAATACCGCGAATATAAAGCCCCGCGAATAAATTGACCACTGAAAACCGCGAAAATTTCGTACCGCGAATATAAAGCCCTATACAGTACACAAGCTGAGAAATCCTTGATGAAAAATTTCAATATATAGCTATAATGGGACAACATCAAAGTTGTCGTCAAACAGGAAGTAGATGAGTTACGGACTTGAAAAGGGGAGACACAGTACAACTCATCATACTAAAGCTTCGATACCAAATATCAAATCATTATTGCATACACAAACTGAGAAATCCTTGACGAAAAATTTCAATCTATGGCAATAATGGGAAAAATTCAAAGTTGTCGTCAAACAGGAAGTAGATAGTTACAGACTTAGGAAGGGGAGACACAGTACAACTCAACATACTAAAGCTTCAGACCAAATATCAAATCCTTACTGCATACACAATCTGAGAAATCCTTGACGAAATTTTCAGACGTACGTACGGACAGACAGACAAGGGTAAAACTTAATGCCCCCTTTGCCTAATGGCGGGACATAATGAGAAATCCTTGACGAAAAATTTCAATATATGGCTATAATGGGAAAAAATCAAAGTTGTCGTCAAACAGGAAGTAAATAAGTTACAGACTTAAAAAGGGGAGACACAGTACAACTCATCATACTAAAGCTTCAGACCAAATATCAAATCATTACTGCATACACAAGTTGAGAAATCCTTGACGAAAAATTTCAATATATGGCTATTATGGGAAAAATTCAAAGTTGTCGTCAAACAGGAAGTAGATGAGTTACGAACTATGAAAGGGGAGACACGGCACAACTCATCATACTAAAGCTTCAGACCAAATATCAAATCATTACTGCATACACAAGCTAAGAAATCCTTGATGAAAATTTTTGGACATTTGTTTACGAAAATATTTCAAAATTAACATTCTGTTTGGGATTCTTTGGGAAAATACTCCTTTTTATTTATTTTAATTCTGCAATTGTATTGTGGGCGAGATATTATAACCACAGTGAAATGAATTGGTTGCTTCATAATCATACATGTATATACATGTACAATTAAAATATAATACCTGCAAATAAGTTTCTCTTTCTAGCAAACGAAATCTAAGTGTGGTTGATATATCAAGAGACGAATTTTATCCTGGTTCTGTACATATTAAACTGAATTATCTTTAGCTTACTACAAAATTCTTTGAATTCTTAAATTGTTGATTACTGTACAGAAAAGTTTACTTCCTAACCTGAAAATAGCATTCAATATACAACTCATCATCATGAAGCTTTACACCAAATATCAAATCATTCCCAGTTGTATAGGCCAAGAAAACTTTGACAAAAAATTTCATCCATAGAGTGGTATAATAAAGAGATAAAGTATCGGCAAACAGGAAGTAGTGGCACGGAAACCCTGAAAATAGCTTACACAATACAACTGATCATCATGAAGCTTTACACAAAATATCAAATCATTCCCAGTTGTAGATCATCATGAAACTTAAGAATAAATATCATATCATTCCCGGTTGTAGAAGCCCAGAAAACTTTGACGAAAAATTTTCATCCATAGAGTGGTATAATAAAAAGTTTCAGCAAGCAGGAAGTAGTGGCATGGCAAACCTGAAAATTGCTTACAAGGTACAACTCATCATCATGAAACTCTACACCAAATATCAAATTATTCCAAGTTGTAGAGGCCAAGAAAACTTTGACCTAATTTTCATCCATAGAGTGGTACAATAAAAAGTTAAAGTATTGGCAAACAAGAAATGGTGGCACGGCAAACCTGAAAATAGCTTACACGATACGACTCATCATCATGAAGCTTTACACCAAATATCAAATCATTCCCAGTTGTAGAAGCCAAGAAAACTTTGACGAAAATTTTCATCCATAGAGTTGTACAATAAAAAGTTAAAGTATCGGCAAAGAGAAAGTAGTGGCATGGCAAACCTTAAAATACCTTACACATTACAACTCATCATCATGAAGCTTTAGAATAAATATCATATCATTCCCAGTTGTAGAAGCCCAGAAAACTTTTGACGAAAAATTTTCATCCATAGAGTGGTATAATAAAAAGTTAAAGTATCAGCAAACAGGAAGTAGTGGCATGGCAAACCTGAAAATTGCTTACACGGTACAACTCGTCATTATAAAGCTTCAGACCAAATATGAAATCACTCCCACCTGTAAAAGCCCAGAAAACTTCGACCAAAAAAAAATTGTTGACAGACAGACGGATGGACGGACAAAGTGAAAACTATAGGGCAACCGCATCTCGATGCATGGCCTTAATAAATATAAACAATAAAAGTTTTTATTTTTGACCAGAATTCTTTTTAGCAAAAATATATTTTTTTACTTTGCAAGACAATGCCTGAGAGATGATCTCTGCAAGGAAAAAAAATCTTTTGTTTCAGTTTTTGTTATTCTTGTTGACTATCTAAAACTTAGTAGTAAGTCTTCCAGGGAAGATGTGTGTCACCTGCGCAATAACAAATAATATTCTATGTTCTGTCAAACAGGAAATAGGTATGTGAGAGATACCAAACTCTATTACACTGTAAAGGTCTCCATATTGAACTGCAGAGGGCTTGGATATATACATACCAGGGATCCGGATATTTTCCCACTCCATTTCGGTCATTTTTGGTGGGGTAAAAAAATGTGGACATCGTCTTTATCAACCCTCTTTTTTTTCAATTATGGCGATTTAAGTTACGTATTCAAAGCAAACGTTTGATTTCCGCCTCGTATTATGATGACTGTGGTTAAGAAAGTACTTCATCCGGTTGAACATTCCTGTTTATTAACTGAAGTGATACCCAAATGTCAAAATTCAGTTGACGTTTTCTTTGATGACAAAAATGAAAGTAAACCGGAAATGACACACGTGTGTAACCTCAAACAAAATTGGAGGCGGTTATGAATGCATTGCATTCAAGTTAAGACTTCTTGGGGTACTAATAAAATTTCAGTGGGAATAAAACATAATTTTATTTACAGTAATATTGGATTTTATCGATCTCCCCATTAATTTTACCTACATGCATGCGCGATTGGTGAGTAACTAGAAACGAAAGTACCGGCCGGTAAGATGTTGAAATTAAAAAGGAAATATCACGTTTGAAGTGAAATTACTTCTCAAAATCAACAATTTAAAAGCTTTCCTCGTCTGTGTTTCAATTAACAACCCTTTAACACATTGTTAGATGTGTAATTAATTCGTAATTGGCAATCAACAATGGTGTTAGAATCACCTGTTAATCCGATAATAGTTGATGACATGTTTATTTAATAATTACCAGTTGACATTACATCAAATTTAATTAGTGGTTTGGTTATTCAAGTCAAATTCTACATGCAGTGTCTTGTAGAATGTATGATTTTTCTACATACAATTTTGTTTTTATGTCCGAAAGGTGGAAATTCAGTTCGGTCAAAAGTTGAGAATTTTGGTCATGACCGACAAAAAAGTGGCATTTCCGGATCCTTTATACATACTTCCGAAAAAAATGTGACAGAAATTTTTTGTGCACTAATCAGCAAAAAATATTCTATGTTCCATCAAACAGGAAGTGAGCATGCAAGATATCCCAAACTCTATTACACAGTACAGGTCTCCATACTGATACTCTATGCCAAATTGCAGAAGGCTTGGATACATTGTTCCTGAGAAAAATGTGACAGAAATTGTTTGTGACTTTGATTGGCAAGAAATATTCTATGTTTCATCAAACAGGAAGTGGGCATGCGAAAGATCTCAGACTCTATCACTTGGTATATATCCCCATACTGATACTCCATGCCAAATTGTAAAAGGGTCGGATACATAGTTCCTGAGAAAAACGTAACAGAAATTTTCAAGACATAAAAAATTTTCTAAGTCCCGTCAAACGGGAAGTGGGCATGCGAGAGATCTGAAACTCTGTTACACAGTATAGGCCCCCATACTGACCATCAATACCAAATTGCAAACAGCTCCTATATACAAATTTTTGTGACGCTGATGACGACAACACCGACGCAAGACGACGCAAGACGACAGATAGTGATCCTATATGTCGCAACTGCGTGAACGCAGGCGACACAATAAGCCATACTTGTGACTTGTGCTACCAATTCATAACAGCCTTACCCTACTCCATCACTCAGTTTACTGATAACTGTCCCCAACATAAATAAACTTTTATTGATAGCACAGCCTTCTTTGTATCTGTCACCAGAATTTTCATGTGCTTTTTCTGAACCAGCCAAATCAACAAAATTCTACAAAAAAAAGTAAAAAAATAACGCAAATCTATGCCAGTTCTTAACTCTTAGACTAATTACATGCACTTTAATATATTTCAACTTTTCAACATATATAATACAATGAATTATTAATTATGTTATTCTGAATTCAGTTGAAAAGTTGCTATTTAACATTTAGAGACATGTTTTGTAAAAAACTGATGCTCCAAAGCAGCAGTTAAGAAGAAACTTTATGCATAAATAGTAATTTAATACATATGCTTCTGAGAAATTAATAATCAGATATTGATAATATGTTCATATATTCTTGTATTAACTCAAAAGTAAATCAAAATAAATGCTCCTGATAAATACAACCCCTATCAGGGCTATTCCATCATTAAATATATGGAGGGTTGAAAGGCACTTTTTAAGACCCAACCATACATACACAGCTACAAACCCAACCACCCATCAAACAAGAATAGAATTCCTGGGTCCCCCACCGTTCAAGCAATATACATGTACTAGTATACTGTATATGAAATAGCAGTGAATACGAAAGTTGAAAATCTTTACAGGACATTCGGTCTGGTGAATCCGAAAAATTTACCAGACCGAATCAACTTTTACCAGACCAAAACTTCTTTGTTCTGGTTTTATGTCAATGGAAGTAAAATAACTAGAAAAGAAGTGAAATTAACATGGGATGACACTTTTCCCTTCAGACAAGTAAAGTATGCATTTTCTAGGCTGAACCAAAAAAAGTGTTGTCTGGTAAATTGTGCACTTTAATCCCTTGTTTCTTCTTTTGATAGTACATTCGTACTGAAGGTCATAATGATGTTACAAAAATTTTACTATAAGACACATCGAAAACTGCCTGACTGAAGGATATATCAGACAAAACTTCAGTCTGTCTGGCAAAATTTTTCAGCCAACAGGACGAATGTCAGGTAAATAATTGACATCTGCAACATGTTCTGATACAGTAGGTTCTGTAGATTTATGTTCAGCCTGACAGCCTTTTCTTATTTGCATGATGGAATGTCCTGCAATGCTTCTGGCCTTTTTGATATGACTGTACCTTTCTGTACTATGACTCTTTGTCCAAGAATAAAAGGCTTTAAAAAAGTCCAAGATGTAGCAAGATGCATAAAAAAATCATCCAAGTTTAATACAATGTATCATGTGGTTATGTACAAAAAAAAAATGAAAATTCTTTCCCTAAAGATTCATGTTTTTTTTTTTCATTTGGGAGATGAAACAATGTATAACTTTAATTAACTATAAGAAATGCTTCCTATCAAAGAAAAATGTTTTTGGCATATGACCTGTATTCTTTTTGACTAACAAACCTCTTTTCAGAAGTAAATCTGCATTTATCCCCTCTGTTGGAGGTGCTCCAGTTGAAAGAGGCTTATAAATATGTATACCATATATGGAACTACCATATATGGAAACTTAACATCTTGTGCAAGTTTCTTTCCCCTACACTATTGTGCCCTCGATAAATAAACTGAAAATCAGACAATTGATCAAAAGATCTCACATTTTAGATTAAAATACAACCAGGAATACATGGAGTTATACTATTTAAAAGTCATGCACAAAGATTTACTTCTCAGACACAGAATTTTCCTTATGTATGAGCCAAAATATTACCGGACATAAGGACCTGTAAAATAGAAATTTTTACCAGACCGGTGCCGATTTTACCGGACATGTCCGTCGGTCCGACGGTATTTCATTTTCACTGAAATAGCAATATTTTCAAACATTCAGGACTGTCTCAGAATTAAATATGTAGGGATACAAAAAGTATCCACCATGGCTATGTTCAAACTTGACCAAGGTATTAGTGGTATTAACTTCATGATCATCTGTCAAAATTTGTAGCCATTAGAGCGCTTACAAGGTAAATTTTTAGATAAACGATGTCCTTATTTTGATCAAAGTCCCATAACTCCGTCAAAGTCTCGACCAAAGCTGATCTTCCAACTTGAACAAGGTTTAAGTGGTATAAACATTTGTTATAAATTTCATGAGAATTCGTATAAATTTGTAGGCATGAGAGTGCTTACAAGGTCAATTTAAGGCTAAAACGGTGTCTTATTTTGGTCAAAGTCCCCTAACTCCGTCAAAAAGTATGGACCGAGGCTAATTTTAGAAGTTGACCAAGGCATTAGCGGTACAAGCATTTGGTAAAAATTTCATGAAATTCAGTCAAAATTTGTAGGCATGAGAGCGCTTACAAGGTCAATATTTGGATAAAACGGAATAATTATTTTTGTCAAAGTCCCATAACTCTGTCAAAAAGTATCGACCAAGACTGCTTTTCGAACTTGACCAAGGTATAAGTGGTATAAATTTCATGAGAATCCGTTAAAATTAGTAGGCATGAGAGCGCTTACAAGGTCAATTTTTTGGCTAAAACAGTCATAATTCTGGCCAAAGTCCCATAACTCTGTCAAAAAGTATCGAACAAGGCTGATTTTTGAACTTGACCAAGGTATTAGTGATATAAACATTTGGTATAAATTTCATGAAAGTCAATTAAAATTTGTAGACATGAGAGCGCTTACAAGAAAGTGTTATGGACAGACGCATGGACACATGGACACACAGCATTTCTATGTCCTGCTCCGTTGTTACGGCGGGGGACAAAAATACATTATGTATGTAAAGCACCTTCCGACCCCTTTAAATGAATAATTAACATGATAACAGATCTTTTTTTTTCAATACGAATTCTGCAGATATCCAGAAACATCTTCACAAAGATGAGTTTATTGTTTCTGTATATATAAAATATATACTTTCAAATATTGGTTAAATCAGGGAAAAGGTCATGATGAAATGACATTGAAATATTGCATCATGATATATCAGATAAAGGGAAATAAATCAAATGAGGAATAGTTCAATAAAATACACATTTGTGTAAAATTTCATCAGATAGTTTCATACCAAGGTTAAGTTCTCCAGATGAATACACACCTTAAATATGAAAGCCCTATAATTTACAGTTCGATAGATATACCAAATGTTAAGGTTTTTGGTAATTGTTTACATGCCAAGGTTAAATATTCTGGTACCAACTGAAAGGTCTTGTCACAAGGAATAAACATGCAGTGAAAATGAAATACCGTCAGACCGACGGACATGTCCGGTAAAATCGGCACTGGTCCGGTAAAAATTTCTATTTTACCGGTCCTTATGTCCGGTAATATTTTGGCTCATACATAAGGAAAATTCTGTGTCTGAGAAGTAAATCTTTGTGCATGACTTTTAAATAGTATAACACCATGTATTGCTGGTTGTATTTTAATCTAAAATGTGAGATCTTTTGATCAATTGTCTGATTTTCAGTTTATTTATCGAGGGCACAATAGTGTAGGGGAAAGAAACTTGCACAAGATGTTAAGTTTCCATATATGGTAGTTCCATATATGGTATACATATTTATAAGCCTCTTTCAACTGGAGCACCTCCAACAGAGGGGATAAATGCAGATTTACTTCTGAAAAGAGGTTTGTTAGTCAAAAAGAATACAGGTCATATGCCAAAAACATTTTTCTTTGATAGGAAGCATTTCTTATAGTTAATTAAAGTTATACATTGTTTCATTTCCCAAATGAAAAAAACATGAAGCTTTAGGGAAAGAATTTTCATTTTTTTTTGTACATAACCACATGATACACTGTATTAAACTTGGATGATTTTTTGATGCATCTTGCTACATCTTGGACTTTTTTAAAGCCTTTTATTCTTGGACAAAGAGTCATAGTACAGAAAGGTACAGTCATATCAAAAAGGCCAGAAGCATTGCAGGACATTCCATCATGCAAATAAGAAAAGGCTGTCAGGCTGAAAATAAATCTACAGAACCTACTGTATCAGAACATGTTGCAGATGTCAATTATTTACCTGACATTCGTCCTGTTGGCTGAAAAATTTTGCCAGACAGACTGAAGTTTTGTCTGATATATCCTTCAGTCAGGCAGTTTTCGATGTGTCTAATGGTAAAATTTTTGTAACATCATTATGACCTTCAGTACAAATGTACTATCAAAAGAAGAAACAAGGGATTAAAGTGCACAATTTACCAGACAACACTTTTTTTGGTTCAGCCTAGAAAATGCATACTTTATTGTCTGAACGGAAAAGTGTCATCCCATGTTAATTTCACTTCTTTTCTTGTTATTTTACTTCCATTGACATAAAACCAGAACACAGAAGTTTCGGTCTGGTAAAAGTTGATTCGGTCTGGTAAATTTTTCGGATTCACCAGACCGAATGTCCTGTAAAAAATTTCAACTTTCGTATTCAAAGTTAACCCTATCACTTACTATTCAAAAGAGATATCAATTGTTAAGTTTTTTTGCATTCAAACAGACAGACCTGACAGACCCAAAACTACAATGTATATGCCCTCTGAATTTTCCATTCTCTGGGGAGTAAAAATCACTTGAAAAATTATATTTTCACCAGTGTCAAAGTCCCGAACTTCAACAATAAGCATACACAGAGTTCATGCCAACCAACAATTATTCAGTTTTCAATAGAACTACTTACTAAATGTGACACCATGACAGAGTCAGTTTTCCACAGAACTGCTAACTTAATGTGACACCATGACAGAGTCAGTTTTCAATAGAACTACTTACTTAATGTGACACCATGACAGAGTCAGTTTTCCACAGAACTACTTACTTAATGTGACACCATGACAGAGTTAGTTTTCAATAGAACTACTTACTTAATGTGACACCATGACAGTCAGTTTTCAATAGAACTACTGACTAAATGTGAAACAATGACAGAGTCAGTTTTCCATAGAACTACTGACTAAATGTGACACCATGACAGAGTCAGTTTTCCATAGAACTACTTACTAAATGTGACACCATGACAGAGTCAGTTTTCAATAGAACTACTTACTTAATGTGACACCATGACAGAGTCAGTTTTCAATAGAACTACTAACTGACAGAGTCAGTTTTCCATAGAACTACTTACATAATGTGACACCATGACAGAGTCAGTTTTCCATAGAACTACTTACTAAATGTGACACCATGACAGCATCTTCATCTCCTGTTTCCCTGCTTTCTATTATCTGTAATTATAAAAGGATCAGGACAATGACAAATTAGATATGACATTGATAAAGAGGGTTTTTAATATTCTTTCTTTTTTTCATTCAATGTATTCGGCTTTTAATATTATTTCTTTTTTTTCATACAGTGTATGTGGTATCTCAGACGTGGACCTACCAATAATGCTAAATTTGACCCAAGTCACTCATGCATGAAATGAAGGTCAATGTGAACTAATCTTTATAAGAAACCTTGTAAATATCTAGAATGTATTCAATGACAAAAACTCTTTCCTCTACCTGTTCTAGTATCTGAAATCTCGATTTAAAACTTTAGATTGGGTCACTCATGCATGAAATGTAAGTCAAGGTAACATAATTTTCATATCAACATCAAGAACTTTCTAAAGATGCACCTGTGGATAAAAGTTCATCAATCAACTGACTTGTAGTTCTAATGATACATGGGCTTAAACTTTTCGACAGATAAATGGAAGGAGGGACAGATGGATGACTGGACAAATGGGGAAACGGTATACCCCCTTTACAACTGCATTTTGTGAGGGGATAAAAATTAATCTGATTGAATTTCTAGTTAATATATTCAGTGCAGATATGGGAGAAAATTATATAATTCACAAGGGAGCTACATTTAATTCACAGCAAACTTCACAATTTACAACATATGCCATTTAACATCTGTCAATGAGAAACATTTTTCAGTTTTTTCCCTGTTCCAAGTTACTTATATATGGTCATAATGGAGATAATTTTAATTTCAATATCAAAAGAGGCTATTGATATGTTAATAAAGGAATAATTTATGACGCCAGTGGTTTGTTGGAGATTTACATATGGGTAGCCATTATTTTCGTTGATATTTTACCCAGAGCATAGCGTAGCGCAGCAAAGGGTAAAATAAACAAAAATAATGGTCACTCATACGTAAATCTCCAACAAACCACCAGCGAACATGAATTATTTCAATTCTAATATGACACTTTATCATAAGTTTAGTAATAAATACAGACATCTTGAATATGTGATACAGTGCATGGCGTTCATTCCGTATTCACACTATGACGTCATACCCTTTATCGCATACCCTTTATCGCATACCCTTTATCGCATGGCTTACCCTTTATCACACATCCTTTATCCCATGGTTAGCCCTGTATCATACCCTTTTTCAAAAAACATTTTTTTCTTCAATTTGACTTTTTTATTAAAAACAAGAGTGGACCCTAATAGATGTCTCGCCCGTCCGTGTTTGGTCACTAAAACAGTCATGTTCTACTTAAGAGCAACCTAAAAGCCTAATATCATTACCCCACCACTTACAGTAATTGAGAAACTGTTCAAATCAGAAAAACTTAACTATGTTCATCAGACCATGAAATTGAGGTCAAGGTCAAAAGCCATATAGCAGACTGACATGTACTAACTAAGACCAAGCTATATACCAAATATAATTGACCTATACCTTGTAGTTATTGAGAAACAGACTTAAGCAAAAAAACTTAACCTGGTCACTGGACCGCGAAATATAGGTCAAGGTCACATGATTTTGTGTCCACCACATAGGGTTCGTTGTACCTATGTACCAAATATAAAGGTCCTACAACAAAGGGATCTATAAAATAACTTGAGTTAACACCGCCGTCGCCGTTATACTTTGCACACCTATGTCTCGCTTTCATTGACTTTTGTCGAGGGCGAGACAAAAATTGAGGTTAAAATTTTTTGGGGGATGATTAAAATTGGGGGGGGGGTGAAAAAAAAATTTTGGGGGGGTATTTTGGGTAAAAAAAAAATTTTGTGGGGGTAAACACAATTTTGGGGGATAAAAAATTTTTTGGAGGGTAAAAAAAAAATTTTTTGGGGGGATGATCAATAATTTTTTTTGTGAGGTTCAGTAAAAAAATTCTAGCAAAGCTTTTTCCTTTACATGTTTGATTTTATTCCAACCACCTCCAGTCATTGACGCCCATTTTGAAATTTTCTTCATACATGCATTTTCTCTTGCTTATTTCAATTTTTGACAGTATTTTTGTGATTAAGTAGTCCTCTGTTTAAATATATGATAAACTGTATAATACATGGCAAAATGATTTTTCCATGTATTATTCCCGATTTATTATCGGGACGTACCTAAAGTGTACTCCAAAAGAACTGCCATAAATTTTACTGACGTTTTAGTGCACAAAACATATTATGACGTTGTCTATTTCAGTGTAAAGACTGTTGTGACGTCTCTCATAGTGTTATTGGAGATTTTCATATGGCCAGTCGTCATGGTTTCCATTGTTCCCATATTAGAACTAAAATTATCTCCACTTTGACCATATACAGTGGATTCCCAGTGTTGATTCCACAGGATTTAAAATGGGTCCCCTTAGCATCCAATTGGGAAATTTGAATCAGATTGGGATTTTTAAGTGGCAATTTGCCAGATAGAGTTATGCTATTTTAGATCATCTGTTACTATATTATATCAGGGACTATACATTATTATGCATTACATTGACAATTACATTGTAATGTATAGTCCTTGATTATATGTGCTGCTAGAGGTAGTATTTGTGCCCCTCCTCGTGCCACTGACTACCAAAAGAGCATGTTCAACTTTCATATGATAAAGGTACCCAGTTGACTGCCCAAGATTGGTTAATTTGTATACTTATCATTCACTGCTTTTAACAGGAAGTGGGCGCCCGACAAACTTGAAAATTGCTTACACAATACAACCCATCATTTCCAAGCTTCAGACGAAATTTCAAATCATTCCCACATATACAAGCCAAGAAATCTTTTTGACCAAAAAAATTATTGACGGACAGATGGACAGAGTGAAAACTATAGGGCACCCGCATCTCGATGCGGGGCCCTAATTAACATGAACATTTAGATCAGGTAGATGGAAGTTCCAGAACAAAAGTTGGGTTCTCAAAGCTCTTTCTTATACCCCACTCAACAATGTACATTACCTTAAAATAATTTTATGGTATTGTAAGAAAAGTTATGGTTGACTAGGCCAAGATACCTGTCATTCAGCAGTGTTTTCCATTCGCCATTTAAGCCGGGTTTACCGACCACCTTTATTTTGAGGCCGACCGGCTTTCGTTCTGACCAACTGGTCGGCATTTCCGGGATTTTCCGGATTTTTTCGTCTCCGTACGATCAAATTTCATAATTTACACGCGCCTCGATGTTTTGTTTTTCTTGCGAAAATGTTTTCAATTTAATTTCCTCATAAACGAGAGAAAGGGAAAGCAGTGGGTGTTGCTAACAAATATAATCTGTGAATTGAAAGGCTCAGAAGTTCGGGTTGACAGCAGTGTTACGCAAGTGTCTAGAAACGCAGGGGATATGGCAATCTCGCAAAAATCGTGGTTTATGATGTAGACAAGCCACTGCTTTGAGTTAGTCACTGCTTCAAGTTCATTTAAGTCTTGATTGGAATAAAAATACACAGTACCGTAATTTTCATTTATGGTTGAATAACAAAATACCGATGTTACTGAAAAGGTGTGAAAATATCAACACCGAAAGTACTTTATTCATTTTTTGTATAATGCCATGGGCATGACTGATCAACTGCAATAATTAAGAATATTGAATGCTGCTACTGTCCATGTACCTTACAATCAAAATTAAATATGACGTTTTTAGTCAATGTACTTGTAAAGTAAATGTTTCAATATGCATAATAATATTTCAGATGGTACAAAAAAAAACCCGGTTGGGATTTTGCGTTTGAAAAAATAAACCCGGTTATTGGAGCAATTTGAAAAATAAAACCCACCTTTCCCTGTTAAGAAATGGAAAACACTGTTCAGGATTTGATCATTCCAAACCATGCATAGGTTCAATAGACCAAATACATGGTGATCTTATTAATAGATCAATAATTTATATTCATGGGCATACAAATTGCAAACTTTTTGTTTTTGAAAAGTGTTAACTATAAAGAACTACATTATCAAAGAGTAATTTGATTGTAATTTTTTCACACCAAATGTTGTCACTACACCGAAAAAGTAAATTTACCCAAGTTCAAAATTTAAGTCAAACCCAGCCCAGTCAATCTTAATCTAAAAACAGCTGTGATAGAGAAACATACCATTCTCATAATACAGTGTGACCGTGAACTTCTGTCATTTTGCTTTGTTTCTGCCATATGTTTTCTATCTGCAAAATAAATACATACATATACTTAAATTAAAATAAACATGTAAATCTACTAAACCAAACTTTAAGCATACTGATATTGATGAGGGGGATTCAAATTTCACCTTTCCTCCACTTCTGTAAAAGGTTTAATAGTAGAAATGGAACCAAAACAATAAACCAATAAATTGTTATTAATGCCCTTTCAGTAATAATACCTCCCTGATTTTTCTGGGTTTTAATTTACTAAGTCAAAGGGACATATCTCGGCAACATAAAAACAAACTAGAGAATGTGTCTGTAAGACATGGATGCCCCGCCAATAAATTTATCGCAACAGATTAACCCAAGTCAATCCTTCATAAAATTAGTTCCCTGTCACTGAATTGTGATGAAATCCAAAATTAAACCAGTCAATGAACCATAAAATGTAGGTCATGGTCACCCAATTTTTGGTGAAATGGGCAGATCTCTTTTAACTAAATGTTGTAGTGAAATATCATGATACTACAATTCATAGAAGTTGAGAAATACACTTAAGCACAAAACTTAACCAAAGTCACTGAAGCATAAAATGTAGGTCAAAGCCACCTAATTGTCAATGATTTGGGTAGTACTCATCAAGGCAATTAATTTGATGAAACATCATTGTCCTATAATGTGTAGTTGTTGAGAAATGGACTTTTACACAAAACTTAATCAAAGTCACTGAAGCATAAAATGTAGGTCAAAGCCACCTAATTGTCAATGATTTGGGTAGTACTCATCAAGGCCATTAATTTGATGAAACATCATTGTCCTTTAATGTGTCATGTGTGTAGTTGTTGAGAAATGGACTTTAACGCAAAACTTAACCAAAGTCACTGAAGCGTAAAATGTAAGTAAAAGCCTCCCAATTGTCAATGATTTGGGTAGTACTAATTAAGGCAATTAATTTGATGAAACATCATTGTCCTATAATGCGTAGTTGTTGTGAAATGGACTTAAACACAAAACCAGAATCACTAAACCATGAAATATAGGTCAAAGTGTCAAACTGCCTAGTGAATTTGTAGTACTATCTAAGATCTAACTACTGGTCTACTATCATTGTTCTATACCTTACAGTTTCTGTGAAATGGACTTAAAAGCAAAACTTAACCGGACGTACGGACAGACGGATGGACGGACGGAAGGACGGACAAGGGTAACACTATATGCCCCTTCCACATTCGTAGGCAGGGCATAAAAATGAAAGGGTGCTTGCATTTGTGGTAAAAAACAAGTAGAAAAAATTTCACTGTTGATAAATGGTCAAACTGGGAAGGGGTAGAAAGGCACCTGAATAAATATATGATAGAAGATTAGATCTCTGCATCATCATGTGATTAAATAAAATCTGAGAGAAAACAATGGGGGGTAGTTGGTATTTTTTAATGGTGCCCAGGTTGTTTACATTTTTTAGATCTTGGTTGGAAAATGATTTTTTATGAGATATATCTGGAATTTCTGGAAGATAAAATAGCCTTTGAATAGTTCTGTGAGATCACATGTATATCCCATACAATTGGGGAAAATATCATCAAGAAACCTGTAAAATTCAGTATACATACCATTCCCAATTTTCATGTACTGATTGACATCAGCCTGTGACATTACTAATTCTTCACATACACCAGTTAATTGTATGTTTCTATCCTGAAAATATACACATATACATGTATGAATAAAACATAGGTTATCAACGATTACAGAGTTCGATTCGTTATGGCACTTTGTCACAGTAACAAAATTTTGACTGGATGTTGACATCACATTTGCATGCCTAAGCAAGGTTACATGATCCTACCATGTATAGTGACTGAGATCTGAACTTGCCTGAAAACTTGGACATAAATCACTCATGCGTAAAACATGAGTTAAAAAGACCTACTTTTGCCTGGATGCTGATGTACCATCAGGGATGCATGCCTATGTAAGGTTACATGATCCTACCATGTAAAGTGACTGAGATCTGAACTTGTCCAAAAACTTGGATGAAAATCATTCAAGCATAAAATATAGGTCAAAGTGTCCTAATTTTGCCTGGATGCTGATTCACCATCAGAGTTGCATGCATATGCAAGGTTACATGATCCTACCATGTATAGTGACTAAGTAAATCAATCAAGCGTAAAATATAGGTCAAAGTGACCCAATTTTGCCTGGATGCTGATACACCATCAGAGTTGCATGCATATGGAAGATTACATGATCCTACCATGTATAGTGACTGAGATCTGAACTCGGACGTAAACTTGAATGTAAGTCGTTCAAGCGGAAAATATAGGTCAGAGAGACCCAATTTTCTTGGAGGCTGTGAGATAGCCCAAGATGCACCTGCATACAAAGTTTGATGACCCTACCATGCATAGTTGCAGAGATATATGCCCAAATGCGGACGCNAAAATATAGGTCAAAGTGACCTAATTTTGCCTGAATGCTGACCTTCCATCAGAGATGCATGCATATGCAAGGTTACATGATCCTACCATGTATAGTGACTGAGATCTGAACTCAGAGAGACCCAATTTTCTTGGAGGCTGTGAGATAGCCCAAGATGCACCTGCATACAAAGTTTGATGACCCTACCATGCATAGTTGCAGAGATATATGCCCAAATGCGGACGCAGATGTAGACGTAGACACGGACGTGGACGCCGGGGGTACTCCAATAGTCCCCCTCAATTTCGTTGAGGCGAACTAAAAATTCACCAGTTCTGTTGAGAAAATCAACTTGAATTGTCAATCCCATAACATGATTCATGTACTACATGAAATATACATATACATGTATTTAAAATATGCTATATAATAATAACAGTGTGTGTTTTTTCAAGGTGGGTCTAGTTTGGATTCTCCATAAAAAATGTTACCTTCAGCACCTTATGTGATATTTGTCCAACTGTTAACATAAACTAACATGACTAAGGTAGTAAGGTAAATGTGTATAACATTACAAAAGTTTTGTTTTCAGCTGGAAAAAACTAGTTTTGTAGGGTGTACAAAAAACATTATGACCAGGTTATCAAGGAAAAGTATTTCCCAAATTTAATGTAGAGTAGATCAACAGATACAGTCTACAGGGATAGAGTTATGCGCTTTCCCACTTGAAAGCAGCAAGTAAAATCTGCGCAAGGCAAGTTAAATTTGATGCTGACTTGACGCTTGTCAAGTTGAAATTTTATTTATCTTCAACTTTGAATTTGGGAGGGCAAGTAATATTTACTGGTGACTTGTCCGATGGGCAAGTTGATGATTTACTTCTTAATCAACCCCTGACAGATATTATGCATGAATTACAAATCATGATTTGAAATATTTTCCACATGTAATTTTACCCAAGATTTTGCATGATATACATTACATCATGTTGCCCTTTCTAATACTGAGCATCAAGAGCCCAGTCTTCACAAAATACATTGATGTACAAAACATCTATGTTGGTAGTACGAGTTACACAAATGTAATCAACATTTACAAAGTTTGCCTTGTTGAGGCATATGGTCACAGTAACTTAACTATGCCTGCATGCTGACTTAACATTAGAGATACATGCATATATAAGTTTACACTAACATATACATATACAGTGACTGAAATCTGAAAATCTATGATGTAAAATTTAATGCTAAGTTGATTTAGCGGAAAATGTAGGTTCAAATCACCCAATTCTGCTTGGATGCTTACATACCATCCGAGATGTATGCATATGCAAGGTTAGATGATCCAACCATGTACAGTGAGTGAGATCTGAACTCGTTTGAAAACTTGAATGTAAGTCAAGCAAGCCGAAAATGTAGGTCAAAGTGACCCAATTTTGCACAGATGATGACATACCATTCGAAATGCATGTACACTGTATATGCAATATTAGATGATCCTACCATGTACAATGACGGAGATCTAAATTGAATAAGTCCAAAATCTTAAATCTTAGTAAATCAAGCAATTTTGCATGGATGCTGATATCTGAGTTAACATTGAGGCAGTTCGATCAACAACTATTGTTTTGGTCCATACGAGGGAAATCTGGATCAGAATAAGGAGTGACCAATGAAATCCATCGAAAGATCAGTCTGTGACGTCACACTTTAACTATAGTTCGACAAGACGACTCTTGTTGAACTATAGTTAAAGTGTGACGTCACAGACTGATCTTTCGATGGACTACTACTCTTGTTTGACAATACATGTGCAGTTAACCATAACATTGCGTAATCTTCCGGTACAATAGTGAGTTCGATCTTGCTATTGTTGAACAATAGTTACTATTGTTTTGGATCGAACTGCCTCATAAAGTTTATACTGGTTTTCAGTTTACTAAGAGTTAACATGTAGTTCTAACAGGTTTTCAGTCTACAAAGGTTAACATTTAGCTTACACAGGTTTTCAGTTTATTAAGAGTTAATTTTAAGTTTACTAGCTGTTAACATTTAGTTTAAACAGGTTTTAAGTTTTCTAGCTGTTAACATTTAGTTTACAAAGGTTTCCAGTTTACTAAAGGTTTACATTTTAGTTTATACAGGTTTTCAGTTTACTAAGGGTTAACATTTTGGTTTCAACAGGTCTTCAGTTTGCTTATGGTAAACATTTAGTTTAAACAGGTTTTCAGTGTACTAAGAGTTAAAATTTAATTTGAACAGGTTTCCAGTTTACTAAGGGTTAACATTTAGTTTAAAAAGGTTTTCAATTTACTAAGTGTTAGCTTTTTAGTTTAAACAGGTTTTCAGTTTTTCTATGGGTTAACATGTAACTTAAACAGGTTTTCAGTTTACTTAGATTAACATTTTAGTTAACATAGGTTTTCAGTTTAACCTACCATTGGGATATGAAAGATCCAAGTTAATTTTGAAATTTGTCCAGAATTGTTGTGAAGATTACCTAGTAATATTAGGTATAGATTTGTTCTAATTCAAGTAATTTTTATTTTGAAAGAAGACTTGCTATGCTGTGTTTGCTGTCACAATCATCAAGAATCGTCAGGAAAATGACATGAACTATAAGACAGGTTTTAAAGGCTTTTTAAACCAAGTATGTTGACTTACTGGAAAATATCTTAACAACTACAAGTACATCCGACATGTATTTACTTTACGTTTCTTATGGCAGATTTCCCAGATGATTAATGTATTTTATTTGCAATTCTTCAATGAACATACCAATATTCCTCTAGTAACACCTATAAAACTCCTTCTAAACTCCTGTCTTTTGTCTGTTAATCAATTACTCAACTTTCTATAGAATTCTATTGTATACCAATTTGTACTGCCTGAAGGGGTTTACCTTGATACTCCAGTGATAACAAATTGGTATACAATAGAATTCTATAGAAAGTTGAGGAATTGATTAGCAGACAAAAGACAGGAGTTTAGAAGGAGTTTAATAGGTGTTACTAGAGGAATATTGGTATGTTCATTGAAGAATTGCAAATAAAATATGTTAATCATCTGGGAAATCTGCCATAAAAAAAAGAAAGCATATTTGCAAAAGTCCTCTGGTACTTTTTTCACATTTTTATGCTCACATCTGGTTCAGGGGTGAAACATAATTCTTTATGTTGGATGGGATCATCTCTTGAAACAAAATTCTGTTTGGTTGGTAGTTAAATCACTACAAATGTTTTCAATAATTTAGGATGTTTGAATACTTAGATTTGGCCAAATTAATTATTATTGGATTGACAGGATGTCAGATTACACAGGTTACATTGTAGTTTTGTGACAATTTTTTCTAGTGGTGGTGGGGTACACCAATAAATAAATTCTGGTAGTGGCGGTAGGATTTTTAAAAAAATTTCCATTGGTGGTGGCGGTGGTAAAGTTGCATCCCCCCCCCCCCAGGTATTTTTAAATGGAACTACCTTCAATAAAGATTTGTTTTTTGCATATGTATAAATTCCGTTAATTTTTTTTATATAGAATAACAAACCATATCTTCTTGAATCCTGATAGTTTTATCTTCTGAAGATAAGAGATCAGACACCCTTTCATTGTAAATTTCCATGTAGGAAATTCTAAGTAAGAATTCTTTGTGTGATGCCTGTAATAAAATAAATAATGTACATGATGTATAAAAATTGTAGCAGCAAGATTTCCAAAATAGATTCCCCATCACTGAAACTTGAATGAATTGTTAAAAATATTTCTATTGTCAAATGTAATCACCTTTTCAATTTATTCAACATCCTATGCAATTAAGCAATAGCAGTACATTAAATATCTGAGGGAGACAATCGTAGATTTGATGACCAAAAATGCAGTTTAGAGACGACTTGTAGTGGAGCCTGTAAACATATATTTTTGAAGGTAAAATCAAGACTGATGCCCTCAGGTATTCAAATAATGTACGACGTCAAAGTCTTTTAAGTGTTGAAAGTTGTCTTAACAATGTGACGTCAGGGCTTTGCTTAACAATATTTTTACAAAAGTAGACGTTTTAGTGTTTGTGTACGCTTCAAATGGAAAGAATTGTTTGAATGTCATTACTGTGTTTTATTTTGGGGTTTTTTTTTTTACGAGATACAGAACATACCTATTAAGCGATATTTAGTCTGGTTGAATAATGTTTAGCCCGTCAAGGTTGAGAAAAATGAAAAAAAAAATTATTCTAAGTAACATTGGATAAAGTTTTGTCCCGGTTCAGGATAATGTTAAGGTACAGTTTCTGATATTTGAACTTTTACCTTTACCTTAACATTACCTAGCTTAATGGGGGTGCAGAATACTCAACCTTTGTTGCATCAAAATGGCCACCAAATGGCGGCAAAGCGGATGTCAAACTCAGTCTGAGGCAGGTAAATAGCATATTTGATGGTCAGTTTTTACCAACCAAATCGTCCGTTACATAGATGTTGCATTAGAATTCATCATCACATAATGAGAAGGAATAGTAAACCAGACCGGATTTGAATGGTCAATTTATGCTCATATTTCATAAAAATGAATAGAACTTTTGAATAGGAATTTTCAATGACTTGTTTTATTAGGTGTTGTCTTCATGACAATTTTCCATACATCATAATTATTTTCTACCCTATGACACAGAAAAATCAATCTCTAAGTAATGGTCACACTTTAATTTGTTAATTTCGAGTGTCATAAATTTTTGTGTACATATAAAACATTCTATGTACTTACATTTTTCATTTGCCTAAAAATTTCATCTACTGAAAGAGAAATAATTCCTGGTTGTTCGAATGAACCTGACATGGTGAAAGTTTTGCCTGAGGAACTTTGACCATATGCAAAAATTGTACCTAAAATAGAAAAATTCACAGCTTTTATAAGCTATTACAAAATGAATGAATTAAAAGCAAAAACAAATGGGTATTAAAATCGTTACTTAAAGTCTATGGGTGCAGCAAAAAAAAAAAATAGACAGGGTTTAGTACCCAAAAACACAAATATTTTTTCTTTGACATAACCAAGAAATGCACTTTTCAGTTCAATTTCTTTGTTTACTTAGTTACTGTAAAAGGGGATATTTTCACATTGTTTAAATTTCGAGATTTTGATTCCTAAACTTATTTGCGAGGTTTTCTTTTCAAGATTCTCACATATCTTTCGTTACATTTGTAATAAAAAACAAAATTTATGCGAGGTGAAATTTTTGCGAATATGTGCCAATCGAGAAAGTAGTGAAAACAAGAACTGTCGCCGAATGGCAGCCAAAGATACCCCCCACTAATTGAATCCTGAATCGATATGGTAAGTGCAAAATTAAGTTGGTGTGGACACAATACAGGTGTGGACACAGTACAAGTATGGACACAGTACAAGTATGGACACAATACAAGTATGGACACAATGATATAATCTTCAAGAAAAAACTTTTCCAAAGGGTTCCAATGAAAACACTGTCTAAATCAGACAAATATAAAATTCACCTTTTTTTCAGCCTATTTGACATTTTACACATCTACATATAGTGTTCTTCCTTTGTTTAAAGTTTCATCAAAATCCTTCAAGTGGATTAAGAGGAGTTGTACGTATGAGGTAACCCATACATGGGGAATCAACGAAAAGTCAAAGTGGGATTATCTCCCCTTCCTGGTTTCAGACAATAATTATATTCCTTCATGCACATCTCCATATAGTGTCCTTCCTTTGTGTAAAGTTTCATCAAAATCCTTCAAGTGGTTTAAGAGGAGTTGCGCTTACGAG
>MJUU01068679.1:40005-68185 GCA_002080025.1 Modiolus philippinarum | reverse complement strand
GTCCTTCCTTTGTGTAAAGTTTCATCAAAATCCTTCAAGTGGTTTAAGAGGAGTTGCGCTTACGAGAAGTGTGGACAGACGGACGGACAGACGGACGGACAGACAGACAGACAGGGTGATTCCTATATACCCCCCCAAACTTTGTTTGCGGGGGGTATAATAAACCCCTCACTAAAATTTCCCTTTTACAGTAATCATGTACATGTATCAATTGTGATATTGTCAGAAGAACCTTTTACTCTCTATTACTTCATTTCTAATTCAAATACAGTACCCTGTAAACTGATACCAATATCAGAAAAGTCATTCATAAACATGAAACAAGAACTACCAAGGTCTGAATGTATTGTAAATGTTCAATTAAATGAATACAAATGGTACAAGTTCACTCCCTTAAAATACATCAAGCCAATATTAAAGAAAAGATTATTTTCTAAGTTCTTCTTCACTCATTCAGGTATGTTTTGCTGAAATAATATCTACATGAAACAATAATCTTGTGTATCAAGGTTCATCAAAATCTGCAGAAAAATTCAGGAGTTCTGTCTTGTTTGCAGGGTGTATATATACACATAAGGCCATAATTAAAAAAAATCCTAGATTTTCATCCCCTCTCATTCTGCCAAAATTTTCACCTCCTCAGAAATTGATTTTGATTTTTTGCTAATTTTGAGTCATTTTTCAAAATTTACAGAATTTTTCTATGTAATGTTGTTAAAAAATAAAATTTGCCCACCAACAATTATATTCTAAAAAGTTTGAATATGAATCTAGGACCTTATTTATTTCTGCCTAAAGAATGATAATGATAATAGTGTTTTAAGATCTACCAAAGCCATAGGCAGGAAAAACTTCAGCATATAGACTGGTTACCAAATACTACCACACAAAGTAATATTCTACAGGAAAAAAAATATTTTACTGACTATTATTGCTTACATGCAGTTTTATAAAAGGGGTGAAATATCAATTAATAAGTCAAATCTTGTTGAAAATACAGCATGGCACTTGGGGGATTTTCTTCATTCTTGAAAGGTATACACATATACATTGTAAATGTAAAGAAGACAACTTACCATGACATTAATTGTGATCATAATTTATGAGAATTATGTTTTGTGTACATGATACTTTAATTATAACCTTTTGTTATTTTTTCTATTCTCATCAATATTTCTCAATGCATATTGTATCTATATTGCTGCTATATTGTATAATATTTTTATGTTGTAAACTGTAGGGAGAGGGCCTTAAAAAAGGTTGATTTAACTTGTGCCAGATCCCTTTCCTTTATTTGAGCAATAAAATATGTCTAATTCATACCATGAAAGCCATTTACAGCCCCTGTGATGGCTGGTTTACAAATTTCTTCAAAGATATCCAAGGTAGTCATAAATGTAAAGAAGGCAACTCACCATGAAAGCCATTTACAGCCCCTATGATGACTGGTTAACATATTTCTTCAAAGATATCCAAGGTAGTCATAAATGTAAAGAAGGCAACTCACCATGAATGCCATTTACAGCCCCTGTGATGGCTGGTTTACAAATTTCTTCAAAGTTATCCAAGGTAGTCGTAAATGTAAAGAAGGCAACTCACCATGAAAGCCATTTACAGCCCCTATGATGACTGGTTTACATATTTCTTCAAAGATATCCAAGGTAGTCATAAATGTAAAGAAGGCAACTCACCATGAATGCCATTTACAGCCCCTGTGATGGCTGGTTTACAAATTTCTTCAAAGTTACAGCGTACCCAAGGTAGTCGTAAATGTAAAGAAGGCAACTCACCATGAAAGCCATTTACAGCCCCTGTGATGACTGGCTTACAAATTTCTTCAAAGATATCCAAAGTCGTCTTGTTCTGATCAAATATTCTGTCTGTTGTAAACAAAAATCAAGGATTAGTATAGCATGGTATAAATTCATTGTGTCATGAAATAGAGGTAAGGATGGTGCTTATTTATGTGTGGAGACACTTTGAAAATATAGGGTATATAAAGGGTATTTTTCTTTTAATTTTAAGCTTCATTTATAGAACCAAAAGATAGGTAACAGCATCTGATATAAAATAAGAAATTTCAGATTCTTTTATCATTTTTTAATGTTACATAAACTCATGTATCCAGTACTGCACCTGGATATGACAACAGACACCATATAGACAGTTCAGGAACAGTTGTCAAGAAATAGATAGGAATTTAAAATATTAACAAAATTTGGATAATGAAACAATTTTTTTAATATAGCAAAGATAACAGGAAACACTTACAATGGCCAAGAACTAAAATCACATGCCACATTCCTCTAGGGAACTGCACAAGAAAAACAATAAAAAGACAAACGTAGACAACGATAGGAACTCGGGATAGCCGGACTTGGTACCCGCACTAGCAAGAGCTAGCTGTAGGGTTAAACCAGTTCATGGGTACTCTTCATAACATGTTCATAATTCAGTAAAGTCATAATAATATATTTCTAGATTCTCATCCATTTTTTCTTAGAATTTGAGGCAGGCAAGCATACAAATTTATTTGATATTTATTTCTGAAAAATGCTGTCATTTTAAAAGAAATTTACCAAAATTGGCCAAAAATCAGAAAAAAAATTTTTGAGGCTGGAGAAAATAATCTGGGAGGACAGGGATGAAAATCTACGATATTTTTTTTATTATGGCCCAATCATCACAGTTTTATTCAAGAAATATAACAGTAATTACAATGGTAAACCACCAAGTCAAAATCAGAATAAAAATAAAACAACATCTGTAATTAAAAGGTAAAAATGACATGATTACAATGCCCAATATTTTGACATATAATGTCTATATCAAGGAAATGATACAAGTATAAGAAGCATACAGATGATATACATGTATGACGACTAAAAACACGGGTAAGATTGCTGTGCAGCAAGCAGAGAAATTTGATAGTACTTGCCGATTGAACACTTCCACAGATAAATTATTGGGGCAAGAAAGGAAATGATTTGGGGTTGTGGAGAAACAATGGCAACACGAGTAGTACTAGTGAGGACAGACAAAAAAACTGAAGATGTGTAAATGGGATGAAGGGATCAAAAGTTGTAAAGAATTTGATAATCATGATAGTAATAAAGTTCTAAGAAAATGGATAATTTTCAGTTCAAGACTTGTCTGTGTTTCATTGGTCCACTGGTTTTCATAAGAAAAGGCAACTGCATATCCAAGATGCTGTGATTAGCAAGTCAGAAATGATTGCTTACTAGGCAGTCACTGTTGCTTACCAAAAGAGTATGCACTGCCAATCCGACCATTTTCCATGGGTGCCATGGTATTTTCTTTTATGATCCAAGAACTTTTGCATCCCAGTTTTTGCTCCCTGAAATGGATTTTACAGACAATTATTCTTACAATATCCCTTTAAGGAAAATACACAAGAATACTTAAAAGAATATTTGAGTATAAACTGTTTAAGTGCAAATGTATCATGTGTATATTTGTCTAAAGATGCCCTTACATCTGCAATACGTTTTTTTAAGTATTAACTCCTGAATCGCTCATCTGACAAAATACTTCACAGCCATGCCTATGCTGATGACCAAAAATAAAGTTTTTTTCCCATAGGGTCTAATGTTAAGCTAAAGTCTTGTTGCATTGGCTACAGGTGTTTCAGAGAGAATTATCAAAATGTAATTTTCCCTTAGGAACTTCCATACATCATTCCAATTCAGTTTTAATTTGAGAGTAGATGATGAAAATGATTATCTTCCAAAAGGGCAAATGTTAATCTATGTTCCTTACTGGAGGCCATGTTTTATTGTGGGATCAAAAAGAAATGAGCAAACTTTATGGAGGACCTTTATGCACAGTTTAGTCAAATTTGCTACAGTAGTTTCAGAGATGATGAAAATGATGATTTCCCCATAGGGTCCAAAGCAAACTAGCGGCCATGCCTTTTTTGTCAGATTGGAACGAAGTGAGAAATCTTTGTAAAGGGCCTTCCATACATAATTCCTGTAAAGTTTGTTTGATCTTGCTTCAGTGGTTTAAGAGAAGAAGATGAAAATAAAATTTTCTAGAAGGGTCAAATTTGAAACAATGTTCTGTGGTGGCGGCCATGTTTTTATCAGATCTGAATAAAATAAGCAATCTGTGTGGAGGACCTTCCATACATATACATTCCCATAAAGTTTGGCTGAATTTGCTTCAGTTGTTTCAGAGGAGAAGATGAAAATGTGATTTTCCCATAGGGTCCAATATTAAATTTCATTCTGTGCTGGCGGCCATGCTATTTGTCAAATCAGAGCAATATGAGCAATATATTAAAGGACCTGTACTACATCATTCCAGTACAGTTTAGTGAAACTTGCTTCATTAGTTTTAAAGCAAGTGATGAAAATGAGGCCAAAAAAAAATATATTCTTGTTTCCTGCTTCCCGACCGACCCTGTTTTTTTGTTGCCGACCCTAAAAATTTTATACTGTTCGTGAAAAAGTTAAGAGCAGAAACAGACATTTTTATTGGCAGTTTGGTGAAAAATATTACAGTCAAGCTTCAAAATGTAACGCCGCTTATACACTGTTGAATATTGCCATAATTACGTTAAAATAAGACCCAACTGATCAAAAACAATGAAACATAAATAAAAAAATGGCACCCTTTCCAGAAATTAAAACAATTAACGGACCGGATCGGAAAGGATACGTTATTTTTCCGGATCTTCCCAACAAAACGCGAAAAAAACATTTGGTAAAATAAAATAAAATGCCGACAGACCGACCCTATTTTTCAAAGTGAGGTAGCAGGAAACAGACATAAATTTTTTGGCCTGATGTTTTTCTAATAGGGCAAATATCAAATACAAGTTCAGCACTGATGGCAATGTTTTGTAGAATCAAATGAAATGAGCATTGTCTTCATGTTTTATGTACTTCATTGTAAGGGTACTCGTCTTGATAAGTTGGACTTTTTTCTGGTTTGATTTTTACTGTGAGTCTTTTTGTGTATTTGTTTTTTAGCCATTCACCACACATAGGAGGAGGGTTTGGATCCAAGAAAACGAGTTTAACCCAACCGCAATTTTTGCGCCAGTCCCAAGTCAGGAATATGTTGGTGATCGACTTGTCCGTGTCTTCTTATAAAATTTTAGTTTCTTGATATTTGGGTTATTGAATGTGGTTTGTTTCCATTGATTTATCCACTTTTTAACCTTTTGGGGCCATTTAGGGCTCGCTATATGGTGTGAGGTTCCTCACTGTGTTGAAGACCCTACAGTGACCCCTAGATGCTTCGTTTTGGGTCATTTTAACCTGGATATGGGATGTACTGTCTCCTTGACATTTACCCCATTTTCTTTCTTTTCCATAATCTTTGTTAAGGACCTTTAATTCATCATTTGAGTACAGTTTAGTCAAATTTGTGTTACTAGTTTCACAACAGATGATGAAAATTATGCTTTTCCCACATGGTACAATGTTAAAGCAAGTTTCTATGCTGGCAGCCATGGTTTTTATCGAATCAAAATGAAATGACCAAGCTTGGTAAAGGACTTTCCATATTCATTCCTGTAAAGTTTGGTTGAATTTGCTTCAGTGGTTTCAGAGGAGAAGATGAAAATGCGAAAAGTTAAGAGCTGGATGAGGGATGCAAAGTGTCAAAATATTTTTCCTCTGTCCATGTTGTACTAATTAAGACCTAGATTCTTAAAAAAAGTCCAAATCCTTTGCCATGGGAAATTATATCAATAATAAATGTCAGTATACATGATATAACACTTTCAGTTTAAATCCAACATTTTTTTTTATCAACTGTACATTTTAAAATTCCTTAGCTTATTTTATGTGTACTGATATTACTGACAAAAATGAGATAGTCTGTAATCATCAAAACTTAGTGAAGAAGGAATAAAATTCAATGAATATACCTGGAAATCATGGGACGCACACGAATGGCAACCTTGATGTTATCCATGGTTCTGAAACAAAAAATAATTCATGATTAAAAACACACCAGATAAAGGACTACAGCAATTACATTAAAATTATCACTGCCACTAAATATTACATGTAAATACATCTCAAAATTGTTTGGTCTCTGGCTATATATATCTTGAGAATTTTTTTTTGGAATATAAGGTCTTTGCAACTAGACATTATGATGCACACCTCTTTTCGACATTTCACAATCTTTGCATTTTGTTTCTTTAGTAGGCCAATTAAAATTATTTAGAAGATTCATAGCTCTGACCTGATTTTTTTTATAATTGTGACTGAATACATAGTTGTGATTCCAAGGAAAAAAGTTGCATTCAAAATTGGGAAAAAAAGGTTTTCATATAGATGTTTTCGCTTCCAGTTTAAGTCTGACAAAGCTTGAAATTTTGCTGAAATCTGATGTGATTCAAAGGTGGACAGAAAGAATAGAAAAAATAAAATTTCTGCCTGATTCATATTTGTACATCAGGTCAAACGAGACTCTACTATTAACAATGATTAAGTGGACTATATAAACAGGAGTAGCAGTTTGCTCATTGTTGTTGTCTTGTTGACAATGTTACCATGATTACATCTTGTGTACACTTTATTGTTACATTATATTTTTTACAGGTCTACTTTAATGTGTGCTGTGTCAAGTTACCATACCATGATAAAAGAACTACATTTGTAGATGCATGCGATTCCAGAAGTGTGTGAAATTAGAGGTAGACCTAAAGACAATGTCTTCCAAAAGTATATTGTTCTTAATATTTTACTCTTTTAAAACTAAAATTAATCAACCCTTTTGATGTAATACTAATAAAGTACAATTGTACAATTCTCAGTAATTAATTTCCATAATATCTGTATACGCCTTATAAACAGGTAGGTTGAGCGGTTTACCATACATTTGAATTTCCTGGGGTTAATCCCACCTTTTGCACCCAGGGTCCTGTGCCTTTAAAATTGGGAAAATTTACGCGATTTGTAACCCGAATAATCCAGTCGCTATATTCCACTCACTACGATCGCTACATTAACGCCTGAGTGCATGTACTACCAAAACGCGTCAATCGGATGTCTTATCGCTATGAATTGTGGGAGAAAAATCGTCTGTTCACTCTGTATCATAACCACGGGTTGCATTTTTACACTGGTATGAAAAAGACCATTAGACAACATTTACACAGCAGATGTTCCATATAAGATTGCAATCAGCAATCGGCGATAACAAATTTTTTTAAGAGGATTTTTATTCATATTTTTATGCAAAATTGTGCTCACATTTTATTTGTTTATTGGTTTGACACCCGGTTGTGATAATTCTAGAAGTTCAATAAACAGATAATAAATTAACAATTAACATCTTTAATTAGTTTTCATCAAAATGTGCATTTATTAAGTACAGAAAATAACGGGGAAAGTTTGAAAACAAACAATTAAAGCATGAAAGAATTAAATGCTTTAGTCTATTGTATGAAGAAGGACGTATATACTGTCAATATACTTTCTTGCAATGGAGTATTTCACATAACTGGAACCGAATACATAATATAGCTTGACAAGATTATGTCACATTTGAACGTTGTCAAATATTTTAATATTAACTGACTTCTTAAGAAAATTTAAACCATGTAATTCTCTTTCCTGCATAACGTGCATCTTTTTTTTATAAATTATTTAAAAAGAATAGACTGAAAATCATCATGTTTCAAAATATTAATTTTAATGTTTTATTAAATTTTGACGACTTTTATGAAAAATTTATTTGCTGGATGGAACATAAACTCGCTTTCAATTTGTTGATTCGATTTATATTTCGTACATAGTTATATACATATAATCTAAATTTGATAACCTGGAGTACAAATATTTTATATATTATGTTCGTAATTATTTTTCCATCTGGATGAAACATGTTCCCGCTGTGTTTACTGATGACTTTAATTAATTACATAATTACACAAGATACGACTTTTCTTTACATAATTTTTTTTTAAACTGACCAGAAATCGCTTTGCGCAGTCTCAAAACTTTGGCGACATTTCATTGGTCGACTATCCTGTCAGGAGCTGACGCGTCCAATGAACATCGTTTCTTCAAGCCATCGTAGAAGGAGAGAATCGGATACGGAGAGGGCTTGAATTATTCGAGTTACGCGATTTGTTCAAAATTGGGGAAAACTAACGGTCAGTGCAACAGTTGATTTATATAATGTGTGCTTTCTTTTTACTCTCTTATTATACTGCAAAGCTTGTTCAAACTAATCATGTATGAATAAAGAAAATCACATTATCAAGCTTAGTCAAAGTGCAAAATTTCCAATTCTAAAAGTTTTTATAATTTTTAGAAATGTCAACTAGCTTGGGCTGTCCCTTCAAACAGATTTGTTTTACTAACGGTGCAAGTTAATAAAAAAAAAATCCAAACTCTGACCAGAGGAATTGAAATTTTATCAATTAATTTTCCATTGGAAGTTGAAGTATAAAGCCCCACACATTGAAGACTGAAATTTAAGGTACGTAGTGAAACAAACAGTTCGTTTCACTCATTTTGTTAGTAAAAGTTACTTAAAGGGCTATTATTGCTTAAATTTCTGTTCCCTGATAAAGTTATGAATCCATTGGGTGCCGACTTGGGCAACTTCTACTTCAAATTGTGCAATGACACGACCTCGATTAATAAACAATCTGGTACCCAATACTTTACGAAAGCAAGCGTAAAACAAACCGGAAATGTAGGAACCAGAGCTTGCGTTCGGCATTCTCCTTAGAGCTTTCATTACTGCGGTGTCAGGTAACTGGTTTACCAAAAAATGATAGTTGCCAGTCTATTTCATGTAGACAAAACGTGAAACTAAAAAATTTTTAACAAAGTTGTAGGACATAAACATAATTGGGAATTTTATATCTTGAAATTGGGAAAAATGACGTCTTTTGCCCATTGGAAATGGGGCCGAAATTCGGCCCTAAATGCACTATAGATTAGGCCCTGATTTCTGTTTTGCAGTCAAGTACAAATTTATTTTAGATTTTCAGATTCTCATAATATCATGGGTTCCATCATGTCCATTATATCGTGGTATTCACTTTCACTTCATGTAAATTTTCAATTGTGATGTCACCATTTCTACGTAGCTATGTACCACAATATTACGAACTACAACATACTTCAGTTGTTTTTATCCTGAAATAATAAAAATGTAAATACGGCCATTTTTATTCTTGCTAAAATCTTCTTCTTTTTCCTTTATTCTCTTTGCATGAGAAATTGCAGTACAACAATGTTGTCATAATAAACTTTCAGGCAGCAAGCCAGTTTGAAATGTAGGTCAACGTAATAGTAAATATGCCAAGAAACAAGGAAATAGGGCTGTGTAGTAAAACTTGTTATAGCAGGATTTTTTATATTTTTGATAGATTATGTAGCTGGTCTCCAACTATCAAAAAATAAGTACAAGGACTATAAGAGCTACAGTTCTGCAGCTACCTTTATGGATGTTCATACCTGTTAACCTTTGGTAGCTGCTATGAGGGAGATCTCCCTCATACCAGCCCATCTAAAGCAGGAAGGGGGAGATTTTAAATAACTTTTTTTACAACAACTTGCATTTATAAATGAAGAAAAGAGAATATGAAAATGAAATGGAAGCTGTAAGATCAATTTCTAAAATCAAATATTTCTACCATGATTTAAAAATTTTATGCATCATATTTCATAATTTTGCCCACACACTTTGTTTCATAAAAATGCCAGTCCGTCCCTCTCTTCTTCCACAAGAGAGAGAGGGACTGACATTTTTATGAAACAAGTGCCTGCGATTCTGCCAAGAAAGCAATGTAAATTTTGGGATGTTGATAATGACCCTACTTTGTCTAAGAGGAAAGTTTAGGGGGAAGAAAAGCAGTAAGGGGAGATTATACTTCTAAGAGGGAGTTTCCCCCTTAAAGGGGATGGGTTAAGTACGGATGTTTGCCAGTTTGGTTTGCACAAGTACTTGTCCCATTAATTTATCACTGGCGTTCGTTTCTGTCAATGGGGAGAACGACTATCCATGGGGGTTTACTATCCAACACGGAGAAAACTTTTTTTCTCCGTGTTGGATAGTTAACCCCATCAAGGACGTATATTTAAATATACGTCCTTGCCCCCATGGATAGTCGTTCTCCCCATTGACAGCCTGTGCTCATACGCAACTCCTCATACGTCCTTGGTTTGCAGCAACGACAACTATGCATTGAAAAAAATATGACTGTTGAATACGACGCCTTTTACATAATTACACAAAATCTGGGGGTTTTATTAATTTACCAACCGGTTCAACGTAAATTACAATCTTTCAACCATTCTTTCATTCGAACTTTGGCGAACTAAAATTGATTGGTTAAAATTTTACTTCCGGTCCGGAAATGAGCAGCAAAAAACTCGTCCCGAATATGATGTCGCCTCTCTGTCGTCTCTCTCAAGACAACTCGGCCCAAACTGAACTAACACCTTTCAGAATGACATCATGGATCCTTGTACCCTTTTAAAAAAGACTGCAAGTTTAAAATCCCAATCGAAATTAAAAACAATAGACGAAAAAATTTAGTGTTCTCGGCGAACGGTTTCGTACGGTCAGAGACATTTTGACGGTCTCTGGTACGGTTGAATAATGTTTAGGCCTGGTACGTAAAGTCTCCGTTTTTTATATTTGATTTCTGCTTTAGGGCGAACGGACCCAGGGCGAAAGGGTGTTATGGCGAACATGTAATAGGGCGAACGTGAATCAGGGCGAACGGACCCGGGGGGGGGGGGGGGTAACTTGGTATATTTTCAGGTAGGGATGTGCCAAATCGATCTCGCATGGAAAACATACCCCGAAATTATATACTCACGTACGTAAAACATACCCCAAATTTATATAAGAACACTAAATTTAGGACCCAAATATATTAAAATAACATTGGTTTAACATGAAAATTATATAAATCAAAGAAACAAAGCATTAAATATGTTAAATATTGTACATTTACACAGAGACGTTTAATTATATGTCTCTGATTTACAGAAAGTAAATTGCAATAATTCTGTTGTCTCATAAAAAATTGCCATTTTTGTGTTTTTTGTACCAAAGTTTATATAAATTGTTTTTTCTATATGCAAATTTATATACAGATGGTCTGAAAGCACACTCAAATTTATATATTTCATGCAAAAAACATACCCGAATTTTTGGCACATCCCCGTATACCAATATAATGGAAGTTACACGCCCTCCCCCACCCGGGGAACGGACCCGGATTCGGAAATGAGCAGCAAAAAACTCGTCCCGAATTTGATGTCGCCTCTCTGCAACAAGACAACTCGGCCCAAATTGAACTTGTCGGATTAAGACCTTACATAATGACATCATGGATCCTTGTACCCTTTTAAAAAAAGACGACAAGTTTCAAATCCTAATCGAAATTAAAAACAATAGACGAGTTTCCAGTTGGTGAATTTTGGCTAGATATTTAGAAATATCATCTAAAAACAATATGATATAGAATTTTATCTTGACATGCTTGGCAGGAAAAACTGTCATGATGTTTCAAAAGTCTTATATCTCATGTTTTTTGGTGGCCTCTAACGACTGGTGCTACTATCTTTGATATATCATCAAAATCTATATATAATTGCGGCTGTGATACCCGTGTTCATTTGGCCTTTACATGACGTTTCTTTAATTTCTACTACACTTGGATGGTTGCTAATATCCATTAAAAGTCTTAGAAAACACAACTATATATCGTAATTTACAATTCACAAAAGGGACTGGTGCCCTTTTTTGTGCTGATCGTGCGTTTTGCTCACTCAAGTTACAAAAGCCCATTCCGCTTTCCGCTTAAACTCCAGTGACACCCACTGTTGAGAACGACCAAAGATGTAATCAGTTTCATGTAGTCTCGCTGTAAAAACAATGGTTTCATTCCTTTGGATACATTTTGTCTTCAAAATATAAAAATTAATATAAGAAAGATAACAGGAAACACCTACAATGGCCGTAAACCACAATCCACAACGGAACCGCACGAGAAAAACAATAAAATGACAAAAGACAAACATGGACAACGATAGGAACTCGAGATAGCCGGACTTGGTACCGGCACTAGAAAGAGCTAGCGGTAGGGTTAAACCGGTTTATGGGTAAAACAGAATATAAATTATTTAATTTTACACCATTTTATTATAAATGACACATATCTAATCCTCTGACCATAATAGGTAATGCGACTTATGTCAACAAATAGGAACATGTTTATAGATGATAAAAACAAACAAGAAAAATAAAATAAATAGTTCAATATTTGTCATGTAGGTTTGTCTATTAGCTGTTAAGAAGTTAATTAACGAATGAGCAATTGATAACTGTTATTCATAATATCTATTTGCAATATACTAAAAATTCGTAGAACTATACATGCTGGAATAAGGCAATGTGCCAAAATCATACAAGAAGACAAAAAATTAGTATGAAACTGTATTTTTACTGAAAAGCACCATTGGAAGGTGGTCATTTAAAAAAATGAATACGGTATGTTACTATTTTACTAAATTTTATGCATCTATGATTGAATTTCAAGATGTTTTAACATGTATATATGTAATGCCACACCCTAGACATTTTTCAAATAAAAAATATGTTAGAACAAATGGAATGGCAAGAATCCACAGTTTATTTGATTATTTTATCTCTTTTTTAATTTATTTATTTATTCCCAAACACTCATCGCTTTATTTCTGCTGGTTTGATACTCGGGAAATCTGAGAAAAAAGTTCTTATATTCATAGATTAGCTGTTGAATACCCTTTGTCTTGACCATTTTATTATTTTCACACTCTTTATATTGAATAATATATATTTTGTAATGTAATTTTACCATCTTCTTCTTGGAAAATAATTTTTAAAAAATACTATCTACTTTTATTTCCAATTTATATTTTATGTGGACCCGTGTAGACAAAATGACTATTTCTAGGAAACTATTTCTTAAATCAATCGCTAGCCTAAATATAAAAGAAGTATAAAGTTAAAATATTTGAGTGATTTAATGCATACCCTAAATATTTTTTTTTCTCTTGCAGATATTATTGATATTATTTGCTGGGTATTTCTGTTCCTTTTCTGGAGATGCTGCTTTAGAAAACGTAATGCCTGCTGTACTGGACAGTTCAGTCACTTTAGGGTGCAAAATCACTCAAAAAACCCAGTTAGTGTGGGACCATACTTATAACAACAACCAAACAATTATTGCCTCAAAAGGAAGAATCATAGTACCAAATAGAAATCAGAGTAAATTCTTCGTACAAGTGATGCCAGACAACACACAATCATTAACTATACATTCTCTGACGTTACAAGACGATGGAGTGTATAGATGTTGGGAAGTTAAGGATGGAAATAAAAAACAATCGTTTAAAGTTAATATTTTGGGTATGTAGATCAGTTTGTTATTACGATTGATAATTTATTTTGTATTGCAACTGATTTGTCTTGACGGAACCAAAATGGACGTGTATAGTTCATGACTGTAGAACTTTCTTTCTTTATATTTGTATCTTACAAGATGTAATTCCAAAACTTAAGTGTAACTATGAATGAATCAACCACGTAGTCAAGTATTTCTGTACCACATCTTACGCTTTATAAGGACATTTTTAAGGAACCATTAGCCTTCCCTCTTGAAGCTACTTTGAGACCTTTCAAGTTCCGTTTCTCTTTATATGAGCTCAATGTTCGTCTTTCGGTGTTTTCAGAAGAAATTCAAATTTACTACAATTTCGACATTTTGCAAGTGTTATTTTATAATAGATTTTTTGCTCGGATGCATTGTATGATGTACCATCAAAATACAATGTAGTATACGGGTTGTACATCAAAGATGGGGGTAATAACAAAATTACAAAAGTGTTGCCAAGAGCCAAAGTCCATGAGACAAAAAAAAACAAATCTAGTGGAAAACACCGGAAAAATTGTCGATCGCAATGGTCCTGACTTGGTACAGGCATTTCAAAATAAATTGTTAGTTTAACCGGTTTTATGGCGCGCCTAATCCTCCTTCTATTGCGGTAGTGTCCGGTAACTCAACAACCAATGGGAAGGTCGTTAACAGCTAAAAGAAATGATCAGCCAAGTACTAAGTAAATAAAGAATATTGAACCTCAGTTTGAACGGAAACTTCAGATTTTTCCACAAGGGATTTATATCTATTAAAGGACTTTTTTAATGATCGTATGAGACTTTATTAATAACGGGGTCACGGAGATAGAAAGTCTGTATAATCTGTGCTAGCTCTCGTGCGACGAATCAGCTGTGAAAAATAGACTCCGTAAGCAGGAGAAACTGGAAATTACTGTCCAAGTGGGGGAAACTGATAATTTTGGAATTAATATTGTCTCTTTTGTCATGATTTTTAGTACTGATCTGACCATTTTCGTCATATTAGAGATGGAAGTCCAAAAAAGAAGTAGATGTAGTGGTTTCTGTAGATTCCTTTATCTGTAGATCTGGTGTATATATTAATGGAATCCATTTAGCAAAAGATGCGTTATTGATGGAAAGAAAAAAAAAGAGTATGAGACAATTATGAAAATAGTAATTTCAGTGGCGGATTTAGGGGGCCCAGGCTGGCCCGGGTCCCCCTTAGGTTGGAAAATATTTAAAATTCCTAGGGGTTTTAAAAAAATTGGGTTCCGGGCCCCCCTTTTGAAAAAAATTATGGGTCGGGCCCCTCTTAGCAGAAAGTCTGGATCCGCCACTGAATTTCTACTAGTTGTGACAGGATGGGCTTGGCATAACCGTTTCTTTTTTTCATGGCCTTAACTATATGATATAAACAAGGAGGAGGGGTTAACTATTATTGTGTTATTGGGTAAAATTGACTCTCTGTTATTGTAATGTCCAGTTCCATGTTATCTGTTATTTCAAGAATCAGTTTGCTGGCATCAAGAAAAATTCCAATTAACCATGTTATCTATTATTGGAAAAATCACTAATACATGGCTTAAATAAGGTCTTAACGCCTAGTCAATCTGCCTTCACCTTCAAGGCCAATGGTCATTTATATGTTGCATTGTCTTATTAGTCAAATTGTCAGGCAATGGATGACAGTGTTTGTAAGAGTACTTTGCTCAACATTTTTTTTCGTTGACCATCACGCATCCATGACTAAAAGACAAGATACATGGATTTAGCGTTGTTTCACATTTAGCAAGTGAATTAGGCTCAAGTCGGTGATAGGGCCTCCTTCAAATAATTGTAATTTATTTTTGAAGGTCTCGTGGGATTTCAAGATAAAGTACAGCGTTGTCTCATAGGTCAACCTTCAATGTGCATTTGTAGGAATGTTGTGCCATGTACATTTATGAGAGGAGGGCAAGGGGGTACCAATAACACAATAACAGCGAACTGATTTTCCAATAACAGATAACAGGGAATTGGAATTTTCTTGATAACAGCAAACTGATTCTTCAAATAACAGATAACATGGAACTGGACATTACAATAACAGAGAATCAATTTTACCCAATAACACAATAATAGTTAACCCCCTCATTTATATCATATCCTTTCATTTGTTCACTCAACTTTTACTACGTTGATGGGTCTTCTGACTAGCCTTTAATGTGGTATGATTTTTTCTCCTTCAGTAAAACCGAAAAGAATAGAATTACTTCCTCCTCCTCCTGGTGGAATTGACGAGGGTAGTGACCTAACATTAACCTGTGAGGCTGACGGTGGTAAACCTCCACCAATAATAGAATGGTACATTCTAGGTAAGATATTCCCCCTTCTCCTGGTGGAATTGATGAGGGTCGTGACCTAACATTAACCTGTGAGACCGATGGTGGTAAACCTCCACCAATAATAGAATGGTACATTCTAGGTAAGATATTCCCCCTTCTCCTAATGGAATTGATGAGGGTAGTGACTTAACATTAACCTGTGAAGCTGATGGTGGTAAACCTCCACCAATAGAATGGTACATTCTAGGTATTGTAAGATATCCCCTTCTCCTGGTGGAATTGATGAGGGTAGTGACCTAACATTAACTTGTGAAGCTGACGGTGATAAACCTCCCTCAATAGAATGGTGCATTTTAGGTAAGATAATCCCCCTTCTCCTGATGGAACTGATGAGGGTAGTGATCTAACATTAACCTGTGAGGCTGATGGTGGTAAACCTCCACCAATAATAGAATTGTACATTTAGGTAAGATATTCCACCTTCTCCTGGTGGAATTGATGAGGGTAGTGACCTAACATTAACTTGTGAAGCTGACGGTGATAAACCTCCCTCAATAGAATGGCACATTCTAGGTAAGATATTCCCCCTTCTTCTGATGGAACTTATGAGGGTAGTGACCTAACATTAACCTGTGAGGCTGACGGTGGTAAACCTCCACCAATAATAGAATGGTACATTTTAGGTAAGATATTCGCCCTTCTCCTGATGGAATTGATGAGGGTAGTGACCTAACATTAACTTGTGAAGCTGACGGTGATAAACCTCCCTCAATAGAATGGCACATTCTAGGTAAGATATTCCCCCTTCTCCTGATGGAACTGATGAGGGTAGTTACCTAACATTAACCTATAAGGCTTACAGTGGTAAACCTCCACCAATAGAATGGTACATTTAGGTAAGATATTCCCCCTTCTCCTGATGGAATTGATGAGGGTAGTGACCTAACATTAACCTATGAGGCTGATGGTGGTAAACCTCCACCAATAGAATGGCACATTCTAGGTAAGATATTCCCCCTTCTCCTGGTGGAATTGATGACGGTAGTGGCCTAACATTAACCTGTGAAGCTGACGGTGGTAAACCTCCACCAATAGAATGGTACATTCTAGGCAAGATATTTCCCACTTCTCCTGATGGAATTGATGAGGGTAGTGACCTAACATTAACCTGTGAGGCTGACGGTGGTAAACCTACACCATTAATAGAATGGTACATTCTAGGTAAGATATTTGATGTTCACCTGCAACGCAAAATAGCTTATTTTTCTAACCATGCATTAAGGTCTACGTCAGTTTAATAATATTTTTCATTATGCTTGAATCTTTATTATTTATCATAGGTGAGTCGCAGAATTCCCACCAATTTATCTAAATCTTGACCTATGTACCCTCTTCTTCAATTTTCACTGACCACCCAAATACAGGTTTATGCGATTTTTAGTGTCGAAACTGACCTGTTAAATCAGAATTAAGAACTTACTAATTTAAATCGTACTTAATAATAAAAAAAAATGGAATTATGATGTTTTATATATACTAATAACAAAGTTCTTGAAGGGGATTATCTATATACGCGAGTTGTACATCAATAGAAAACAACGGCAGCAGAATACCGAAGGAACAAAGCACAGGATTATAAAATCAAAATCCAGAGACAAGGCAAAGGCAAGAACAACAGAAGACGGAAGACCAAAGACACCACATGCCAACAAAACATACGAACATTACATATACAACACAAAAAACTAAAGCACTAACAGTGTGAACTCTCAAAAAACAGAGCGACATCAAAAGCATCCTTAAATCTCGTTTGTCCATGATTATTGCATGAATGGTATAATATATTATCCAAACTTCAATGTTGCAATGTTGCTTCTAGCAAAATGGTGTTATAATTTGTCCAGTTAACATTCCATGATTGAAAAATCCAACTAAGTTGGTGGTGGTTTATAAGACATGGTTTGATCGAAGCTTAGAAAGTTTTTATTTGGGGGATTATTGTATCATAAGCATTCTCCACATATCCTTTACATTTATTGTCCTTCACTTTACAATGATTTACAGCTCTGTACTGAAACTATGCGGATTATTAGATTCATATTAGGGATTATAAATACATTATTGCAACTCTAATGGCTTACTTTTGTTGTTCTTACATAAAGATGAGGATTCTAAAATGATCATGTATAATACTATAATTGCAATTTTAGAAATTTTCTTTTTATAGGTCCTTCTAGAAACCGAACCACCATACCAGCAGGAGTGAGTGACACTGCATATCTGAACGGAACAGGATTACGTCGGAGTCAGATTGTATTGTCACCAGTGGAAAGAAAACTATACCAAACTTCAATTTTATGTGTGGTAGAACTACCATATTATTTTGTCGCTAACAATACAATTAATCTTGATATAAATTGTAAGTCTATTTCATTGCTTCGTATTTGTCTTTACTTATAGAAAAGTTTTGGACACTGCAAGCTGATATATTGTACTTTACAAATATTTTGCTTTCTGTTAATTTTGTTCTAGAACACTTTCTTTTCTCTTTATTTTGCACGTTGAAAAATCAGAAAATATTTTACAACTATTCAGATAAAATGAGTGTGCTGCATTCTCTAGCTTGTATCAAATAGTTAGAGGCAACCATAAAAAATAAAATGTCGAAACTCCCTGTTTGCATTTCAGTGTTTCCAAAAATTCCAGTATTTAAGACTTTCAATGGTATATTTGACGATGGACAAAGAATAACAATTACATGTGAAAGCCATGGCAGTCGCCCGGCAGCAAGTCTGTCTTGGTTCATCAATGACAAACAAATACCTGGTACTAATACAAAAGTATACAAGCACAGTAATGGAACATTTTATGTTACCAGTACAATCACTCAAACATTTGACAAATCACGTGATGGCAGCAATCTTACCTGTAAAGCCATGAATGATGTGTTGAAGAGACAGAACAGACCAGCAGTACAATCTACTGTGGTACTCAGAGCTTCATGTAAGTTATAAACAGACCAGCAGTACAAACTGCTGTGGTTCTTAGAGCTTCGTGTAAGATATAAACAGACCAGCAGTACAAACTACTGTGGTTCTTAGAGCTTTGTGTAAGTTATAAACAGACCAGCAGTACAAACTACTGTGGTACTTAGAGCTTCGTGCAAGTTATAATATGTATAATACAAAAACCAATGTTGCATATTAAAAGACAAAAAAGACAATTAACATGAAAAAAAACCGAATGAAATAAAGGAAAAGAAATGAAAACAAAGGATGATGTTAAATCATGAAAGAAGCAAGATACTTCTGACAGGGTTGCCATTTTTTTTTATTTCTCCAAATTTAAAAATGTTTTCATTAGTCTTCAATGATATTCTAGTCATTTTCAAAGCACAATAGTCGACAAAATGCTTGGTGGCGAAATTAATTTTCCAGAAATGTGTTTATGACACTTCTAGATATACATAGGCTTTTTGAAACAATTAACTTTAATTCGTACCTACCATAGAAATCTTCCCATAGTTCTTTTATTTTTTGTTCTTTAGATATGCCTGTCTTGCATGCAATGAATGGAACCATGGATGTAAATGAAAATACGAAGCTTGATCTTCAATGTTCTGTTGATGCAAGGCCGATGTCTTTGTATCACCAAGTTTTATGGTTGAAGAGTGGCCAAAACGTCATACCGGACAACAGAAGAATCCAAACAAATTATTCTTCGAGTCGTGGTCAATTTAATCTTCATATTCACGAAGTCAAAAGGTAAGGTATTATGAAAGCAGTGCCTTAAAAGTAAATTTAATCAAACTGTATACGATTTATTTTGAAAATAGGTAAAATAAAAAGGTTTTAAAAGAGACAGTAAATTGAATGATTTTTGTCCATATTGTGTAGGGTTTGAGTTTGTTGTTCTCTTCCAATATTTTGACATCTTTAAAAGCAGATTCTATTCGTTTCGGACATTTTTTATATACTCAAGCCATTCCATGTAAACTCAAACGTGTATGACATCTATATGAAGTGTGTTTGATTTTTTTTAAATATAATTTCCAACGCTTTATTCTTTTGCGCAGGTTTGACATTGGACAATACCAATGCCAAGCATCTAATAGACTAGGGATTGGAAGAAGTCCACCATTGGCACTCAATGTATACTGTGAGTTTATATTAAGTGGAAAACAATATTTTTCATATACAGGTGTGAACACATAATCCTGTTTTGGAAAATGGCTGTTGTCACTGTGTTTGATGTTTAAAATGTCTGTTCAAACTTAATTTAAAAAAGAGCAATGAATAAAAACTTATCTGCATTGAAGAGACATAAATTGTCGCAATGACCGTATGCAGAATCTAAATTTACAGTAACTTTGGTGTTTTAGTTAGTTATTACAACTGGTCGAATTAATTCCGGTGCTAGGGCCGTCTTGAACTTAATGTGAGGTATGAGTAAAGCTCATTGTTGAAGGCCTCATGGTGCCTTCAAGATGAAGAACGACAATAAAAGCGTTGTTCCATTGCTTTGTTTTACCATGTATTTGTAGAGATTTTGTCTCATGTGCATTTACTCCTTATCCTTTCATTGTATTAAACATCCTCTACCTCAGATTAAATAGCTTTATCTGACTGTTATCCACTATTGTTCCTGTTACGCAGTTTGTCTGAGCGTTATTCGAAATACGAGGGAAACTGGTATACCAGACTACATTCCTGGACTTCGTGTACGTGTTTAAGAGAGCTTAAATGTTGCTCAAGTTATTTGCCTTTTTTCATCTCAGTTGCAGGAATTATTCTAGGATTTAAGCTGATTAGTCACCTATGCGCGATTCGTTGTTATTTCCCTGGCTACCATTTACTATCAAGTTCTTCCTTTTCTTTCACTCCTACTTATAAGTTTTCGATAATCATCTTTTTGGTGTTAAACTCAATCTTTCATTGATTGAAGTTCAGATGAAAAGATGATAAAATACTCTACTTCAGTTTGAGCTCACCTTTCTGTTAAGTTGGTCAAAGAAAATATGAGCACCTGTAGAATTCTGACAAAAAATCTTGAACATTGCAGATAGATTTTAAAGGGAAATAACAAAACTTTCAGTAACATGATCTGTAAAAAAATAATGCATTATGAAAATGCTAATTACATACTAGTAGTTGAAAGAAAGATATAAAAATATCGAAAACATTCATTTAAATAGGTAAGCAGTTTATTTTTACATGAAAAAGCTGTTTCGTGTAAAAAGCTTCGTATAAAAATGTTAAACCAGAGGTTGTCGGAAACGACAGCTATCCCCGTACTCCCTGTTTTACACAGAACACAGTTGTTATACATCCTGGGCATAATTTCTCTCAATATTTTTGAAATCAAACTATTGATAATCGTTATTTTTACTTAAAGAACTCTAGGATATATGGTTGTTAGGCAGAATTCCAAAACATAAGCAGTCTTTGAGACTTTCAGAAAATTTACCAAACTTGGAATCAATATTGTTGAAAGTCATTTGATCAAAATGTTTGTCCTAAACTAAACAAACAATATAAGTACGGTTGCTAGGCAGAATTTGAAACATAAGTGGTCTTTGAGACTTTCAGGAAATTTACCTAAATTGGAATCAAATAGTTTTGAAATCCAATTAATGGAAATGTTTGTCCTAAACTACACAAAGATTTTAAGTATGGTTGCTAGGTAGAGTTTAAAAAATAAGGGGTCTTTTAGACTTTCAGGAAATTTACCAAAACTGGAATCAAATATTTTTGAAATCCAGTTGATGAAAATATTTGTCCTAATATGCAAAAACAATTTAAGTACGGTTGCTAGGTAGAATTCCAAAAATAAGTTGTCTTTGAGACTTTCTGGAAATTTACCAAAAATGGAACCACCTTTCAGAATCCTAAGTTTTTTAGAATTACGTTTTTTAACAAGCACTTGTCAGAATATAAGATTATATGCCAAAATTTCAAAAAAATATGTGTCTTTGATATTTTCAAGAAATTTACCAAAGTTGGAACCGGAATCGAAATTCTGAAAGCTTATTGCAAATCTACAGACTATATGCAACAATTCTGCATAAAGCCTTAATCCGTAAATCCAAAATGTAGGAGGATTTTACGTCACATGCCACATGTGTCAAAATCCACATCTTGTGGCCTTTGTCAAAATTGGCATCTTGGGGCCTCTTTTTGCACCAAGATAAAGATAAAAAAAAAATCCGAAAGCTTATTGCGCATCTACAGAATATATGCAACAATTCTATGGCAAAATTAAATCCAAAACTGTAGGAGTTCGCGTCACATGCAACATATATCAAAATCGACATCTTGGCGCCTCTTGTTTGCAATATAAAAAGCTGAAAGCTTTTTGCGCATCTGCAGCATACGTGCAACAATTCTTTAAGAAAATGAAAACCCTAATTGCAAAAATGTAGGGGTAGTTCGCGTCACATCGTTTCGAACAGACGGACGGACGGACAGACGGAGGCGAAAACAATACTTCAGAAAGTGCAGGGATAAAAAGTCGAAAAGTCAAAAGTCGATGTTGTCGAATAGAGCCCGAGTTAATGAGTATAAATCTCTTTAAAACGTTGTAATTTTGTTGCACTGCGAAACCCGAATTTTACACATGCGCGAGACATAGATAAATATTCGTAAGACTATAAATGTTTATGATCACCATATATTCAAATTTGAATGCTAGTCGAAGAGTAAGACGACTCGGCAGCGAAATACTTCGACTACATACTTAAAACAGTAATGCGGGCCACTTTACAATAGGATTAATGAGCTTTCTTGTGAATGTCTTGATTACTTGATTATTATGGGGATATTGGTGATTATCTGATTATAGTGTGTATTTTGAAATGCTTATTAGATTATCAGAACCCTTCCTGATTATTTAATTATCAAATGGTGTAAAAATTTTCCCATTTTCAGTAATAATAATAATAATTACATGTGCAAAAAGGTTATTACTTAATTAGTAATGGAATGCCGCTTCTCAGCATTAAAATCGCCTTGAATATTTGTAATACACTGACCTGTTGGATTTAGCTTTCGAAAAGGTGGGCCAAAGGGTTTGTATAAGTAACCTTTTTTGCCAGATTTTATTTATGTTTGCCTAAAGTCTTCACGAAATTAAAAAAAGAAAACAGAAAAGGGGTCTCAACCTCCAAAACCCTGTTTTTATGTGAATGCCTGTGTGTGTAGGTTGGGGGATAATGACACCAACTTGTTGCGTCTTGAACTGTATAGCCATGGCTGTCCAGCACATAAGAAATTCGCACATGTAGCTATGGCCATTTCAACTCAGTCGGAATACAATATGCATGAGCTATAATACTCTCTTTGATTATTCCGAGATGCCCTTTGTGTATCTAATGTAAATTATCAAAATGTACAACAGCGTCGTAATGAATGTAACCTTAATCAGGCTTATGGGACTTAAATTGGAAATAATTTAAAGAACGTTGAAGAAACAGATTCTCCTAATTCCAAATAGTATGCGCAGATTCAACATTAGATATCCATTCATACTTCTCGATGACCTACTTGCGTCGGCTAAAGTTTTGTTTTATTATATTGTATGTAAAAAGCTACGCCATATGTTAAAGAGAGAAATGTTTGACGGAAACATATACTTACTACTTACTGACAAAACATTACCTACATTCTCTTGTGAACTTTAACACTATGCTTTAGATCGACCAGTATGTTTGACGCAGTCCATTGAGAAGCAAGCTGTATCTATTGGACAGACTGTCACACTTACTTGCCGAGTAACAGCAAATCCATCGAATGTGACTGTAACATGGCGGTACAAAACCAGAAATAGGATCATAAAGGATAACCAACCTTCGTTTATAGATCCATTCGTAGACAGGACAGCAACAAGCTCTATTCCAATCAAAGTCTCGTAAGTTTTGTACCATATTTTCAAAACCAGCACGTTAAGAAATGCCATGACTCAATATTGACCAAAATATTTTCTTATGATCTCCATTCTTATCATGATAGAGCTAAACTCTTCTCAAGACGGCCAGCAAACAACCAGCTACGCAATCTTTGTGTGATTTTGTTAGATTTTTATTTGATATGTTTAAGTGAAGAAAACCACTAAAAAGAGAATCACGCGACAAAGACATAAGACACACAATCAATCTGATAATGTTGTACTCATTCAGTCCTGTTTCGACATAATCTTTGTGGAATTTATCCATTTGAAGTACATGTACAAGAGCAAAGACAAGAGTAACTCCTGCAAAATCCAGAACCCATAAAGAATTGATTTAGATGATTAATTAACAGTTGTCGAAAGTGTTATAGTGTTATAAAGTTAATGCTTTGTATACTTGTAGATTGGATATAGATTACACAGATATAGAATGTCTTGCCAAAAACAATGTTGGCACGATGCTACAACCATGTCTCTACATGATTGTCAAACCAGGTAAAATATCTCAAATATCTCAAATCTTTGGCCTTCCTCTCAAGAACTTAAAAATTCAGTTGACAACATCTGCACAACCACTCGCATAGACAATCGTTTATTTTGTCATTTCACGCATTTTCCTTGTATTTTTCAATAAGTTCTTGTTTATATATGTATACACGTAATGATTGTAAAGTAAAAAAATGTAGAATCGTACATTTTTCTCTATTTTCTCTTAGTTTTGTATCGTGATTAGATTTATTAATTTGCTTTTTATATGTATGTTTCATATGTGATTACATTTACGAGTTAATTTTAATTTGTCTTTTGGAAGATAGTGTTCATGCGACATTTTTAGACAATTTTGATCGCCTTAATCTGTATCAATGCCTTGTTCGCAAAAAAAAAAGAAAAATATGGTAACAATCGCCAACAATTTTTCATCATCTTTCACCAATCTTAGATTTTTTAGATAATTGCTTTTTGACAAGCAGGCGCATATTTGCATTACTAAAAATCTGACGGAAAAAATAATTGAGCAAACGATATTTTTTTGGATGGTGAGTCTAAAATACTAGTTCAGTTCACTATCAAAGAAAAAAAAACCCTTTTTATCTTAGAAAGAACTTCCTACAAAGAGATAAAATTTCTTGCCTGATATTTGCATTATATTGTTTCCCAATTGTATTCATTGTTTTTATCATCGATGAAAATATGCACTAAATGATGAAAAATAAAGCAATTTTCATGAGTTTGAATATAAGGAGGTATGACGTCAGTGGTGTGTCCTAATAATACAAATCTGATCTGAAATTGAATGTATGTTAATGTATAGTTAACGCACTGTTAAATTACACAATAATTTGTGTAACTAACATGACCTTCGTCACCTCGTATTAGATATAAAATGTATATCCTTTCAAAAGACCCAAAACAAAAAAGCAAAAAACAAAACAAAAAACAAACAAACAAAAACAAACAAACAAACAAAAAAAAAAAAAAAAAAAACAACTAACAAACAAACAAAAATAAAAAAAAAGATTTAAATGTTGTAATTGCTCGAAATTTGTTTTTGGTCTACATAAGATAATTTTGAAACATATTTCTTTAACAGTTCAGTATTTCATCAATTTCGCAAAAGAAGGAAAAAAAAATTAAAAAGCCTTGTACTATATTTGCTTACGTTGAGGCTATTTACTCAAACTTTTTGTATTTGTCTTTTTCGATAGCCGTTGTTAATTCCTCTTGCTATTGTTGATTTTATGAATTTCTGTAGAAGTGAATGTTTTTTATCCTTTATAAAGAAATTCAATATAATGCTAAAATTATTTGAGTAGGACCGCCAGATGTTCCAAAGAATTGTACACACAGTTTGGTAGGAACAAGTCAACTTCAAATCCAGTGTACTGCTGGGTTCAGTGGTGGAGGTGACCAGTACTTTGTACTACAACAGATACTAGGGTTATCATTTATTCAAGTCAAAAACCACTCAGAGCCAAAGTTTGAAGTTGACGACGTGTTACCAGGAAAAAATTATACATATAGAGTGTGTGCTGCCTCAGTAACGTTTAAAGGAACAATGAGCTGTGCTTACTCCTTGTCGTTTGAAACCCAAGGTCGCCAAAATGGTAAGATGTTGATAATTTTTTACTACATTAGGGACCGACCATTTAACTTGAAAGGGGGGGGGGGCTATGGTTTTTTTCTAAAAAAATATTTTGGATCTGATTTTATGTGAAAAAAATATTTTGGCTGCCAAAATGATGAAAAAAAATTTTCTGAATGAGGCTTTCTGCCCAAAAAAAATAATGTTGATTTTGAAAAAAAATATTTTGTTGATACGCGCGCAAAAAATAAATAATTTGTTTCGCGCGAAGCGCGAAAAAAATTTTCTGTCCAGAAAAAAAAACCATAACCCCCCCCCACCTTCAGGTTAAATGGTCGGTCCCTTATTAGAAGAATGTAGAAGAACAGACCGCATTAAGGATCATTAAGGTCACACAATATTAGTTGATCTATATGAAACTGAATAGCAAGAACTGAAAATTACAGCAAAACGCTGTGCTGGACAAAAATATACATGAATAAACAGGTGCAACAAAATTATATAATAGACTGTTGAAGAGGCGTATTCTTAGATAAAATGACATGATTAAAAACCTTGATGTTGGATTTAACGTTGGAAAAATTTTAATAAATATAACAGAAAAAAAGAATACTAGTCTTGTCGTTAAAAAGAAAATACGCCCGAACGGCCTGTAATAGAGAGTAAATGCATCGATTTTCGCCTAAAAAGATATTGCGATACCGGTATTTAACTTTTCAAGTTTCATTTCATGCAATTTGAGGTAAATTATAAAATCATGATAAACGTAAACACCTACAATGGCTGAAAATTACAATCACAACCCACAACCCACAAGGGAACTACACTACAAAAACACATAAAAGACTACAGTCAATATAAATAACTATCACAATAGGTAACGTCGTCCTGCGAGGACATGATTTTCTACGATTTTCCCAAAATGATTTTATACGATTGTCATGGATTCGACCCGATTTTACAAGCGGAAATACTCCTTTGTGTTCTTATTCTCTATGTTATTTTGCAATTTTTACTAAAATGTTACTTCTCTGTCTTTATAGTCCGGAATTGTGTTATTGATTTAACGTAGAAACCAGAGAATTCGGTGTTTCGTGTTGTCCTGGAATTTACACGAGTGTCCACTACTGATGTCCCAGGTTTTATACGATTTGTCTGTGAATTTATACGATAGATATTTCAATTAGAATGATAGTGCAGCTTTAATTACAGGACAATCATGAATTTTGTCAGCAAAAATGATAGATGAAATTTAAGGTTCATTTTAAAAACTAACTGTCGCAACGAGGTAAAATAAGCTGAGTAGACAAATGATTTGGATTTATATCTTTTTGCCCTTGTATCGCATAATTATCTTCCTGTCTGTATTTGTGGTTCTCACCCAGATTTTCCATTCTTGGAAATGAAATAGAAAAATCCTACATAAGGAATTATATGATTTATGAATGCGGTCCAATAAGTAACAAATGTGTTAAATTTATATCCAAGAAATATAGTTTATTGATTGTCCGGCATAATGCATATAATATAGTATCATTGCGTATTTTTTTCATATTGGCATAGTTATAGATCTGAGGTAAGTTGTATTGGCCAGAGGCGCAAGCTATAATCAATCTATCAATGTTACATCAAGTACATCGCTTAAAATTGAGTGTCAGACAATTTAGTTTTCGTAACATGAGAAATCCTACAATGCATCTCCTACTTCAGACCACATAACTAGCCAACCCTTACTATAGTTTAAGACTTCAAATTCGTTTATCGCTATCATCAGCGATATGGCGTCCCCTATTTCTACATCCTGCTTTCCTGTTTACAATAAATATCACATTTCAGACAGCCAAACCAACTTGTTGTCTGCGATAAAACTTGACTCATATTAACGGGAAAATATGTAAATCGAACTATTTTTAATCGTCAGTATGAATACAATTCTTAAGTTTGTTTAATATCTATTCACAATCAAATGTTACATGTTTATGGAACGCCATAGCTGTCTGCTGTGGTGGAAAATTTAATATATTCAGTAGCCTACTCTTTAAGTTCAGTACTTCTTTCTTTATATTGAATGTTTTTTACATTATGTTCAGTAGGGACACCATTATGTTCAGTAGATATTTCATTATGTTCAGTAGGGACACCATTATGTTCAGTAGATATTTCATTGTGTTCAGTAGATATATCATTATGTGCAGTAGATATTTCATTATGTTCAGTAGATATTTCATTATGATCAGTAGATATTTCATTATGTTCACTAGATATATCATTATGTTCAGTAGATATACCATTATGTTCAGTAGATATTTCATTTTGTTCAGTAGATATTTCATTATATTCAGTAGATATACCATTCATTATGCTCAGTAGATATTTCACGATGTTCAGTAGATATTTCATTATGTTCAGTAGATACGCCATTATGTTCAGT